>PVIH01013416.1:0-58522 GCA_004025045.1 Sigmodon hispidus
GCAATCTACAGATTCAATGCACTGCCCATCAAAATCCCAACACAATATTTTTTAGACCTTGAAAGAACAATACTCAATTTCATTTGGAACAACAGGAAAGCCAGGATTGCCAAAACAATTTTACTCAACAAAAGAACCTCAGGAGGTATCACCATCCGTGACTTCAAGTTATACTATAGAGCTACAGAAATAAAAAAAATGTCTGTTACTGTCATAAAAACAGACTTGTGGATCAATGGAATAGAAATGAGAATCCAGACATTATTCCAAAAACCTATGAACACCTGATCTTTGACAAAGAGGCCCAAAACATTCAATGGCAAAACAGATAGTATATCTAACAAATGGTGTTATCATAGCTGGATGGAAATGTGTAGAAAAATGCAAATAGATCTGAGCCTGTCACCCACCCTGCACAAAACTCAAATCCAAGTAGATCAAATACCTCAACATAAACCCAGCCACTTTGATCTTGATAGAAAATAAAGTGGGAAATACACTTCTACTAATTGGCACAGGCAACCACTTCCTAAATATAATACCAGTGGCACAGACAGTAAGACCAACAATCAATAAGTGGGATCTCCTGAAGCTAAGAAGCTTCTGCAAAGCCAAGGACACTGTCAACAGGACAAAACGACAGCCTATAGAATGAGAAAAGATTTTCACCAACCCTACAAGTGATAGAGGACTGATTTCTAAGATATATAAAGAGTTCAAAAATCTAGAACCCAAAACTTTGAATAACCCAATCAAAAATGGGGTTCCGATCTAAAAAGGGAATTCTCAGCAAATGAATTACGAATGGCTGAAAGGCACTTGAAAAAGTGCTCATCATCTTTAGCCATCAGAGAAATGCGAATCAAAACAACTTTGAGATACCACCTAACACCTGTTAGATTGGCTAAGATAAGAGGCACAGAGGACATCCTATATTGGAGAGGATGTGGAGCAAGGGGAATACTCTTCCATTGTTGGTGGGAGTGAAACCTTGTTCAGCCACTTTGGAATGCAGTATGGCGGTTTCTCAGAAAATTGAGAATCAATCTCCCCAAGGATCCAGCAATACCACTTCTGGGTGTATACCCTAATGATGCACAGTCATACTCCAAAGGCATTAGCTCTACTATGTTCATAGTAGTGTTATTTGTAATAGCAAGAACCTGGAAACAACCTAGATACCCCTCAACTGAAGAATGGATTAACATACTGTGGTACCTCTACACAATGTAGTACTACTCAGCAGTAAGAAAAAATGATATCTTAAAATTTGCAGGCAAATGGATGGACTTGGAGAATATTCTCCTGAGCGGTATCACAAACTCAGAAAGATAAGCAGGGGATCTACTCACTCATTAGTGGTCTCTAAACAAATGAACAAGAAAAAAGCCAAGCATGCCCAAGCTGCAAACCACAACCACTGAACAGGTTGGGATCAGAAACACCTTGGACTGACTCCTTGGATCCCACTCCCCCTAGAGGAACACCTGACTCAGTCTTGAGGTTGGGAGGAGAAAAGTGGATCTGCCAGGAATGGAGGCTGAACCTAAGCAATATTGGGTCAGTGGGACCATTGGACTGTCTGCTGCCTGCCCAGGGAGGGGATGGTGAGTTGTGGAGTAGTAAAAATGATCTGATGTGTTGGGAGGGGGAAGGGACCTTGAATAATGATATACAGGGATAGAAAGCGTAACTTCTTTGTTCATAATAATAATAAAAAAGAACACATTAAAATGGTCATCCACCATGGTTAAGCAAGATTTATCCTAGAAAATACAGGGGTAGTTACCATATCACATTAATAAGTATTTTCTATGATATAAACAATCATCTAATTAGACACAGAAAAGGCCTTTAACAAAATCTAATACCCTTTCATGATTAAAAAATCCCTGAGAGATTAGGAATATAAAGAACATATCTTAACATAGCAAAGGCAGTTTACAGCAAGCCCATATCCAACATTAATTAAAAAGGAGAAAAACTCAAAAGTTGTCTTCTCTTTCCATATCTATGCTGCATAGGACCTGAAGTTTTAGCTAGAGCAGTAAGATAATTGAAGATCAAAAAGATATACATTGTAAAGGAAGACATAAAAGTATTATTATTTTTAGATGATATCATAGTATTAAATAAATGACAAAAAAAATCCACTGGGTACTCATACCCTGATAAACACTTTCAGCAAAAAGTTGAATACAAAATGGACTAAAATAAACCAGTGGTTCTCTTATATAAAAATGATAAAAGGACTGAGAAATAAATCAAGAAAACAACACCTTTCACAAGTAGCCTCAAAAAAATGTAATATGTTTTTGGGAATCTCTAACCAAACAAATGAAAGACTTATATGAGAAAAAAGAAAAAAAGAAACTTTTAAGACCCTGTTGAAAAAGATTGAAGAAAGTATCAAAAGATGGACATGTTCACAGATTGGTAGGATTAACATAGTATAAATGGGCATCCTACCAAAAGCAATCTACAGATTCAGTGCAATCCCCATCAAAATCCCAACACAATTCTTACTAGATCTAGAAAGGACAATTTTCAGCTTCATATGGAAACAAACAAACGAAGAATAGAACTCCTAAAACAATCCTGAATAATAAAAAGTACTGCTAGATATATTACCATTCCTAATTTCAAGTTGTACTACATAGCTACAATAACAAAAATAGACATGTTGATCCATGGAATTGAAGACTAAATATAAATTTACACATTTATGGATACATGATTTGTGCAAAAGAAGCCAGAAATTTACACTGGACAAAAGACAGCGTTTCCAACAAATAGTGCTTGTCATAGTGGACAGATGCATAGAAGAATCCAACAGATCCATTGTATCATCCTGCACAAAACTCAACTAGAAATGGATCAAAGGTCACAACATAAAACCAGATACACTGAACCTGATAAAAGAGAAATAAGGAATAGCTTTGAAATCACTAACACAGGAAAACACTTTCTCAACAGAATAGTGTTAACACAAACACTAATATCAACAATTAATAAACTGGACTTTATGGAACCTAAAGATTCTAAATGGCAAAGGACACCATTCAACCAAAGCAGCAGCCTACATAATAAGAAAAAGTTTTAACCAACATCCAATAGAATACTAACACCCCAAATATATAATGATCTCAAAAAACTATATGAAGAAAACAAATAACCCAATTTAAATAAATAAAGCACAGATTTACATAGAGAATTCTCAAAAGAGGAAACTTGAATGAAAAACACTTATAGAAGTGTTCGACATTCTTAATCTTCAGCAAAATGCAAATTGAAACTACTTCAATACTTTATCTTTTGCTCATCAGAATGACCAAGATCAATAAAACAAGTGAGAGCTTATGCTGAAGAGGATGTGGAGCACAGGGAACACTTTTCCATTGTTGGTGGGAATGCAGTCTTGGATAGCCACTTTGGAAATCATAGTGATTGTTCCACAGGAAGATGAAACTCAGTCTACCTTAAGATCCAGCTATATCACCATTAGTGATATAACCAAATGATTTTCTATGTACCACAGAGACACTTGTTCAGCCAAGTTCATTGTTGCTCTATTTATTATATCCAAAAATTAGAAACAACTTAGATATACTTCAATAAAAAAATAGATTAAAAACAAAACAAAAAAATATGTGGCACATTTCTAAAATGGAGTCTCACTCAGCAACTAAAAAGAATAAAATTCACAGGCAAATAAATGGAATTAGAAAACAATTATCCTGAGGGAAGTAACCCAGACTCAGAAAAGGAAATATGTATATTTGCTTATATGTGGACACCCACTTGTAGTCAGTGATATCCAAACTACAGTTAGCAGAATCACTGAGATTAGGTACAGAGTAAGGAACTAGGGTGGGAAAAAAGAAAGCAAAATGCAAAAAAAGAGCCTATTACCAATATGAAGGTGTAGCCAAGTAGAAAATAAATACATAGGCAGACATATATTACAAATAGAGTACTTAAGGGAGCAAAGAGATTCTGATGATAAAATAAATAGTCAACACACCTGAAAATTATAATAAGTATTAATGTGTATGTACCTAATAATGAAACATCAAAATATGTGGAGAAAATACTATCAGAGTCTACTGTATAAATAAAATTTCCACAGGAGATATCAAAATATCATGTTGAATATTTAAGAAGTATTTTCTAACACCTGATAGATTAACAGCACACATACAGTGATGAGAACACAGATTTTTAACAAATGGGCAAATACACTGAGCTCATCGATCAGTATTTAAGCCTGGAACACTGTATCAATATTAAAAATTATGAGATTAATATTCTGTTTAAGTAATCATGTAATAGTCACTAACATATATTCAGGGCTAACAGGTATATTTCAATGATTTTTCAAGTATTTAACCAATGAGTAATTTCTCTATAACTAAAGCTGAATTGAATTAAATTAATAAAAATAAACTACTCCTAAAACTTTATGTATTTTAAATTAACAACTAACTTTAAAAATCTATGGCTTAAAGAATAAGACATAAATAAAAGTATTTTAAATGTAATGTATGACATCGCTACATAATAAAGTTTGAGAAAAGCAAATAAATTAATGGTTATAGGAACTTACAGATATAAACATTTATTTATGTTCAACAAGACTAAAGTTCTCAAATTAAAAAAGTAAGTAGAAACAGGAAATGTTAGAAACAGGGAAAACTGACAAACAAAATCATATTTAGAATAAAATGATGTGCAAATGTTACTGGTAAAAGCTTAGATTGGTGGAGACAGAGAAAGGGCATAAACACCACTCTGAGGAATGAAATGTTTTCCCGGGCAATCCTATAGAATAAAGTGGAGAAGATGACCAGATATCTTACAGCAGAGAGGAAATGAGGAGATCAGTAAGTAAATCTTGACTAGGTTCCAAATTATAGAACAAATTGTAAAAGAAACATTCTACCTCCTCATGAATCTAATGGTGATTTCTATGAAACACCCAAGTGAAAAATAAATTCTACATATCTAAAGAAACTACGACATAAAATACAGATGGTGATAACTCTTTCATGCTTTTATAAGACTAATTTTAACATAAAATCTATCAGATATTATTAAAATAACCAGGACATTAACAAAAGAAACAATAAACACTGTACATCATTATTCTTCATTTCTGTTTTTAAAATATTAGCAATTATAGTTCAGGACTACAATACAAAGAGCCATGTGTCAATTAAAATTTATCTGAAAATCATTTAGCTTAACATCTGGATATCAATGAATATGTTATCCACAATAATCACACTAAAATGCTAACAGTAATGTATGCAATAATCAAAAGATACATGCAGAGAAATAATTTTAATATTAAATTATGTTAAAATAAATATATCATGACAAAACACTTGAAAACATTAGTATGATAATGGGCATCAGTTTAAAACCTACATCAACCTTCCACCTAAGGCTCAGAGAACATTCTAGAAGAGATGGAAGAAGATTGTAAGAGCCAGAGTTCCAGGAATTCTGCTGTAGAATTACATCTTCTAGCTATGACAGAAAACCAATACCTGTGAAACCTCAACAACAAGACCTGAACAATTCCAACCACGTTTGACATCTGAAGGTGATGGGGAAATCTCACAGGGGCTCACCACTAGTTGAAGAACATGGGCAATTAACTGTTGAGAAGGAGGGAATTAGTTTTCTCTGACTCACTGTCTAATATCAAGTAGGCAGACTAAAAAACATAGATGTGCAGGCAACAGCTAGCATATTCAGCAGGTTATATTTGTATATTGATTAATTTATATGGCAACTGTGAATTTAGGAAGTGGTCATCATTGAAGGGATGGGAGAAGAGAGAAAGTGATGTAATATGATTTTAGTTAAACTTTTTCAAATAAAAATACTATGTAATATTTTATTAATTTTTTAAAATTACATAAAAATATTTATGCTAAATACTTACATCTAAGATTGAAAATCAAGTAAAGAATTTCCTTCTTCACTTAACAATATACTATGAATTCTAGAGGTGGAACTAAGGAAAGAAAAATAGCATAAGGTTAGGAAGAAAATGAGCAAACAGTATTTGCTTAGGATACTTTCATTCACATGGGAAAAAATCCCTAAAGCACCCTTTAAAAATCTACCACTATCAATTAATGATTTATCAATATCATGGGTTATAAGAAAGTTCAGAAGTAAATAAGTACCAAAAAATTAGACAGCTTCAAAAGTATACTGTTACACTGTTACAAATTAAAAGGCCTGATGAGCAAGCCACAACATAAACAGACTGGGGAATTACAACGAGAGAATTAGCAGAGAGTTACTGTTACAAATGTGCTCAAACAGTTAAAAGTATAGCCATAGTGAGATAAATGGAAAATCTGGAAATTACCCAAATGGAAGCTATGCAGACTACTATAGAGAAAATTCATGGCATGTAAGATAATGTGAGATAAAAGATCAATAGATGTGAGAGCATAATTCTTTAAATAGATAAATTAATAAATAGAGTCAAGATGATATGTGATATAATATCAAGTGCCCTAATAGATGGTTAATTGGAACTTGCATAAAAAGAGGTTTGAAAAGAAAAATTACTTGAATAAATGATAAATTATTGTAAATTTGATTTTAAAATCTTTAAATATATCAACCCAAGAAACTCAGAAAACTGCAAACAGTAAAAAATAGAAGTCAACCACTGAACAGCTTGGGATCAGAAACACCCTGGACTGACTCCTTGAATCCCACTCCCCCTAGAGGAACACCTGACTCAGTCAAGGTTGGGAGGAGAAAACTGGATTTGCCAGGAGTGGAGGCTGAACTAAGCAATATTGGGACCTTGGGACCTTGGGACTACCTGCTGCCTGCCCAGGAGGGGATGGGGAATTGTGGAGAAGAGAGAATGACCTGATGTGTTGGGAGGGGGAAAGGACCTTGAATAAGGATATACAAGGATAGAAAGTGTGACTTCTTTGTTCATAATAATAAAATAAAAAAAGAAGTCAATTACTGAAAGTTTTATCACAAATTGTGGTATATACAACATGTTTAAAATTACTGAATGAGGAATTACAAAAAAGAAACACAGATAGAAATGACAGCAGACTTTAAACTCAGGCTAACCATAACAAAATGTCAAGATCTCTCCAGTTCTGAAAAAAACCATGATTCCTACCACTTGTATTCCTCACACAGCTTTTAAAAGCCTTTTTTGCTTTTTTAAAAAAGTTATATAAACAGACAAACAAAAGCTAACAGAATCTGTTGCCACCAAGTCTTAAATAATTATAATTAAATAAATGCAGGTCCACATATCACAGATATTCACAAATCAATGTTAATAGTAGCACACTGTTCACAATGGACAAGTTATAGAACAACCTAGGTGCCAGTATTAGTGACTTTACTCACTGATTTGGCCAACACCTGACAAAAGCACCTTAAGGAAGCAGGGGATTGTTTGGCTCACAAGTCAGGGGCACAGTCCATTATAGTTGGAAGACATGATGATGGGAACATGAGGTTGCTAGATGCGTTATGTCCACAATCAGGAAGCAGAAACAGATAAACGTTGACACTCACCTTATTTTTCTCTTTTATTCAGTCTATTACTGCAACCACCTACATTTAGGGTTTGACTTATTCTTTTTTCATTTCACTTACCTAGACTAGAAATTCCTTCAAAAAAGCCCAAACATTTGTTACTATGATGAATTAGCTGACAGCAAATTAACTGCTGTGGTGTCCATCAACACAGGAATTGGTAAAGAAAATGATGCAGCTTATATACACAATAGATTCTTTTTCAGCCACAAAAAAGGATCAAGTTATATCATTTGTTGAAAAAATTATATAGACTTTTTTAATTGCAAAGAGTTGGTGTTACAAAAAGTATGTTCAGCAACAACAATGTAATTAATCTAGAACCCAACAAAATCTCTGAAAATTAAACAAATTAGGTCAGTCACAGAAAAGCAAATATTATGTTGTCTTTTACGCAGGGGCCTTGTCTTAATAGATACATAAATTATATACATACATACTCACATGAAAGGAGAAATTAAATCATGTAGGAAAATGGAGGGCACCATTGAGACTGTGAAGGATTGGAAGTGGTATGGAAAGGTTTGGGGAAACGTGCCCAAAGTGAGATAGTTGTCTTATGTAAGCTTATGTAATAAAATTTAAAACATAAAAAATATCACTTGCAGCAAGAGAATGAAATCAAGTAGAATACCAGGCACAAAATAAAAGTAAGCAATGATAAATAGTATAGACATAAAAATATAAATTTTATATTCTTACTACCAAATGCCAGTTTGATTTCAAAACACTCCTCCAGAAGAAACACTTTCAATTACATACATAAAACATACATAGGTTGCACACACAATAAACCAAGAACCAAGCAAAATAAATTTGAATGACAGTCAATAGCAGACAGATTTGGAATAGGAAATACTATCTGGGCTAAAGAGTAATGCTACGTAATTACTGAAGTTTTAATTTCTAGAAAAAACAGTATTTTTTTTGCATCTGTTGCAGTTTTTTTATTTATTTATATCGAATAAAGTCTCATTTTTGTATCCATTTATTCCCTTGTTCAAACTCCCTTTCCCCTCCTTACCCCTGCAGGTCAGTCTTCAGTCTCCCTCCTCCCATTCCCCCATCCCCTCCCCAGAAAGCACAAGAGGTCCCAAGGTGGATTAGCTCAGTATCCACTCCAGGAAATCGGAAAAAGTCCGATTTCCTCATTCTAATATCAAGACTGTGTTAGGCATTCTTCTAGAGGGAACTGGCTCCAGAGATGGCTCAGTCATTAAAGGTTAGTCTCACAACCAAAAATATAAGAGAGACAATAATTTTAAACATTCAGGTTATACCAGCAGACTTTCAAACTACCTGCAAAATTGAAATCAGAAACAGACAAATCTGCAAGTATAGTTGGTACATTAATGTCCTTTTATCAGTAATTGCTATAACAGGAAGACAGAAAATCAATAAGAAACATAAAAGGCCTCAACAGCACTATTAACTAGAGTGACCTAGTTGGCATTTTATAGACTTTTTTAATTGCAAAGAGTTGATGTAGAAAGTATGTTCAGCAACAATAGTGTAATTAACCTAGAAATCAATAACAAAATCTCTGAAAATTTTCCATGCATTTTTAAATTGAATGGCATATCTCTAAAGAACCTGTTGGTCAAAAATAACAATGAAAATTAGTAAATACAGACAAAATTTTCTAGTACACAAATTTTTGTGAGATCCATCTATCACTGTGTTCAGAGGAAGTTCTGTTATCTTAAAACAATAGAACTAGAATAAAAATATAATACAAACATGCCAAAACAGTAAAATATTTAAAAAGTAGGACTTCAAAATAATAAAAATCAACCAATCCAAAATTATTAAAATTAAAAATTAGTTCTGTGAGTAGACAGAAATGACTACTCACCCTATGAATGATAAGGGAAAGGAGAGCAGGGAGAATATATCTTAAATAAATGAAAAAGATATTCTAAAGTATATAAAAATAGTAAAAAAACATAAAAACTACTTTATGGACACAATTTTTTTTTACATAAACACTAGTATTTTTTTTTAATGAAGTTCCATTTTTTATTCAGGGATCCCCTTACTCAAATTCCCTTCCCCCTTTGAGGAGAAATACATAGGCTGTATGCAGTATTTTTGCTTGTACCCAGTCTATTGCTCCTTGGAACATTCTAAATTATAGTTTCTTTTAAAAGGAAGGAGAAAGAGAAGTATGGAAGGAGGAGATTTGGAGATGAGGAAAAGAGAAGATGAGGAGGAAGAAAATGGGTATATAAATGAAATCCTGTTATCTATTCCATAAATTTAATGTGCTGTTGAAGTCTTTCCCCTGGAGAAAGCATCCTATCTTGTGGGCATAATGAGTGAGTTCTGCCATAGAATTAGAAAGAAAAAAATATAAGAACAAAGTCTTCCTGTGGACTTATAGTATAGAACTTATTATATCTATAAGGAGGACAGAAAAAACAGTTTTATAATACAACCCAGTACTGACTAGTTAAACACACACACACACACACACACACACACACACACACACACACACACACACAAAGGGTCTGTAATCCAGACACATCAAATTCTTTATGATGGTCATGCCTATATCTATAGTTAAGAGAATACAAATATGATTGTATTATTATAAATATGCAAATTCCTAGAAATCTCGGGTAATATTTAAAATAAATAGAGGTTTTATTACCCTGGAATAAGAATTACATTATTTCTTTAGGACTTAGTAAGCAAAGGAATAGAAATATTTTGAAGCTTTTGATTTATTTGTGAATTTATAAGTAGTATATAAATTCAACTTTACTGAACAAATCCTAACTGTTTAACAAAATGGATTAGATTAAAATAGAATAGAGGCATAATGAGCTTTCTAAAGTTGCTGATTTATTATTTCAGTAATACTTCTATAAACTTTATAAATAAGAGTTCCATGCATTCTGTGTATCATGTGAAAGTCATTCAACATAAAATGGAAAAGAAAAGAATGGAGGATGAGAAGGAGAGAGGGAGGGAGGGAATGAGGAAGGCAAAACCTTTAGCTTCTTTAGAGACAGACTTAAGTGGCATCATAAAGAGAAAAAAATGGAAGAAAATATATGACACAGAAAAAAACTGAAATGTCTAGGACTAATCATCCTTTCATTAAAGAAAACACCATTGACTGTTTTAACAGTCATAAGATGCTTGAATGAGTGGGAAATATTATGCTATTAATAATTAATTATAAATAATTGTTAATAAATTTCAGAGTTAGCACGCAACTTGGAATAAAATCATAAGCATTAACCCTGACTGGCACAACACTCTTAGGAATCTGGACAGGTTTTGAAACCTCTCCACTCCCACCCCCATCCCCTGCCGCCTCCACAAGTCCTCTGTAGCTTCCCAGTTTTGTGTGGCTTGAAATAAGAAAACCATGTAGATGCTTACCATAAAATGCTATTAACACTTGGTTAATGTAAGGTATTAATCACTCACTCATTTCGTTAATTATCACTAGAAGTAATAATAAGCTCTAAATTGATCAGTCTGTCTAAAGAAAATGAGAAGAAATTGAAGTACTACTTCTCAGAGCTTTTCTTAAGCAAGGTAATCAAGAAATATTTCAAAATTTTGTCTTTAGCTAGCAATTGATGAAGTACTAAAATATTTTGAAAAGTATAAAGGAAAACACTTATTTTCTCTAATTTCCAGGATGGAGAGCTTCCCAGATTATCAAAGAGCCATTGTGCCTGGAACCTGAGGGTAAGAGTTGCATGGATAAAAATACTTTTCTGCATCCATGCGGTGACCTACATGAAAGCTGGGGGCTTCGAGCAGGTTACCCCTATATAGTTTATCTCGCTTGGCTCCAAGGCTCTTTAGGAGTTCTTTTTATCCCTAGGGAGTAAAATTCTATCAAATGGTTTCAAATAATGGTACTTCTACACAGATAAAGGTGGAAGAATGGATCATGAAAATTGCTTAGGAGAGCTCTCATCAATACAGTCTTGTTCTGGAAAGAATCAACTGGCTTGCTCGCTTAAAATCATTTGTACCACCAAGTCAGCAAGACTGCAGAGGAAGAGAAGCCACAAGAACTTGACTTTCCTTCCCACCAGCTTTCAGAAAGAGGCTAGTAAGGAGTATGTGGCTCATCCTGATGTAACTCAGAACTTTGACAATATTAACAGAAATGTGATGTCCGTGTTTCAGAAAACACAGATACTTAGAAATTATAAAATGAGCCCTCTTCCTAAATCTACCATTATTTCCAAAAGAATCTATGGGGGGGCGGGGCTTCAAGGTTATCTTCTGTAGATAGCACCTCAAGTAGCGTGTTGGAGATAGTCAGAAGATAACTATTACTCAGCTCACAATTCAGCAGTTCCTATCAGCTCTCTGATCTGTTATTATGGAGACTCTAAGTGGCCTCCAGATGTTTGGAGGAGTTGGGAGGCAGGTTCAAAAGCAGCAGGGCTGAACTAGACCTTGGTTCCACAGACTTGTCTCTCATTTTTGGACAAGAAATTGTTGACTCTCTAAAAAGCAACAGTTTTTCTAAAGAGTTGTTTTATCTAAATTAAACATAACAACAGAGAAGCAATTAATTGGGCATTCAAATTATATTCTACAGGGACAATTGCTGTGAAATTTATCCTCCTCCCTGTCTGCTAGTAATTAGGGATTAACCAGCAGCCAAGACAAAAAACAAATTTAATGTGGACTCACAAGTCATTTTTCCCCAACTCTCGTTTATTTGCTCTACCTGGCAGCCCAGGCCCCTAATGCCTAAAATCCTCATTTTGGAAGAGGTTTCAGATGCTTCTCCAGTGTTAGAGCAAGAGCAGTTCTAGGGAATGTACACACTGACATTTTGATAGCAGGACTTCTCCAGAGATGCTTAGACATAGACACTATCTATGGAAGATCATGGTTCCAAGGTGCTAATGAGAAGTCTGGGACAATAACACCCTAGAATGTAACACATGGGATAATGAGCAAATAATCTTATCCAACTCTACTGCTAATGAACTTCTGTCTTGTTTATGTGTCATATGCCATTCTCTGCATATGAATTCTGAGGATACTAGGGGCATCTTAGAAGCACAGGAAAGAAGGGAGGAATGGTGGAGGGTGATGACAAAAGACCCCATTATGAAAAATTTAAATATGATTATATAGGAGATGAAACCCAAATGGGACATACATTGGCAAAGTCTTACCTGGAGAGATGGGTATTTGACAGAGCAAAATGTCTAAGGAAAGAACATGTAGATCTATGTTCAGAGCAATGGTATTCACAGTCACTAAAATATCGAAACTGTATACAGGTGAGTTGATGAATGTACAAACAAAAAGAAGTGTGATTCTACTGAAGTTTTAGATACCTGGCTGCCATGTTTACAGAGACAAAAAGTGCAGTAGTAGATATGAAGAACTAGAGGGGAGAAGAAATGATGCATTTTTTTAATGAGTTCATGGTTTTCACTAGGGCTTGTAAAAGCTCTAGAAAGGAATGGTGATAATGATTTACAACAATGTGAATGTAAGAGAATTAGAACTGTACACTCAGGACTGGAGAAATATTACACTAATTAAGACAGTATGCTGGTCTTCTGAGGATATGGTTCCAGTGCCTAGCACCCATAATAGAAGGTGTATAAATGCCTGTACCTTTAGATTGAGAGAATGCTTAGACAGCCCCCACATACACATGGCAAACACACAGAAAATCACACACACACATAAATATTTTGAAAGTTAAATCTTAAAAACAAAAAATGTATTTAGTACAAAATACGTAATGTAAAATTTATTTAGATTACGTATATTGTACTAAATTTAAGAAGAGATAAAGTAACCCTTGTAAAAACATTCTCAGATTTAAAATAAAAGCTGAACAAAATTAGAAACCTTCATGAGTTACTCTCTAGCCTGCCTATAAAATGATTCTCTGAAGATGTAATATACTAAAGAAAATTTTATATTTGACCAAATAAAGGTGGAGTGAGGGGTGGTGATAAGGAGAAGTTTTTGGTCTTTGCACCACGTGAGGGAACCATTATAAGGTTGAGCAACAAAATTCTTAATTGGTTCTAGTATTTCAAGTGAAGAATAAATTTTTGTTAGACATACGATCTTGTTTTCTTTTCTATTGCTTCTCTTTTATTAACTTTTCAATCAATTACATGCCCTTTGAAAAGATAGTTCACTAGTAATTCTTAAGATAAGTTTGTAACTATTTGTGCTCTGCCTCCTTTAAATATGAATTTATTAAATTGTGGTTCATGGACAGAGTAAGCTGCAATCCTGTATATGAAATGCAGCAGCCCTCGGCATTGTGGGCCATGTCACAACCTGTAGTTCTGATATTACAAACAAGTAGTGATAAAAATGGTTTCTGTCCTTCTTATTCCCCTTCTCTAAAAAGTGATTCTTTATAAAACATACTCTTTGCAGAGTGGCCCCTATGCAATACCTGAGCAACACAGTAGAGCTGGAAAGGTGTAAATGTGGGAGAACCAACCCTGATGAAGTGAAAGCAGAACTGGCCCCACTCCTTGATCATCACTAGCCAGGGTGATGCAGGAGGAGAGCTTCACTCTGGTGGTGAGGACAATGGAGAGGTGGCAGGCTGACCAATGCTGCATCTACCCAGGCCCAGAAGCAGGATTGTAGTTTGGGCCACCCCAGCATCTACCCCATCTCTGACCTGCTGGAGCACATGGAGAGACCAATACTGTAGACTCAAAGTTGGAGGATATCCACAACACAGGGCTACAACAAGATATCCAAGAGGAGTCCCAGTGAGGGTCCAGGATCAATAGTGTAGCAAAAACCAGAGGCCTCCAACCAGACCAATGACTTGTTGCAATGAACACTTGGAAGTAAAGGTATGTGGACTAGAGGGTAAACTGTGGGACTACAGCTTCCATGAAAAGATTGATTTTTCTTTTATAAATTTTATTTTATTTTATGTTGGTGAGACATTTGCAAGGGCAGAGGGCAGATACAAAGGGAGCAGCACATGAATGGGATGGAGAGGTTTAATGTGAAAGACACAAACAATAAATTTCTAAAAAGTTAAAAAAATACTCCTTACCATGTTCTGCAATATAGATCTTAGTTCCATTTTTTGATTCTTATTAGAATTGTTTAATCAATTTCTAACAACAAATGTTTCTCCACTCTACTGTTTCTTTTTTTCCAGTCCTTTGCTAAGGAAAGATCTTTATTGCCTGAACTTGCTAATTGTTCTCTCTTTTCTTATGCAATTATTTAATATTAAACTTGTCAGGTATACTTAACTCCAAAATTCTTGGAAATACAAGATCATATGTTGATTAAATTTAGATTATCACACATCACAGGAATATAACTTATAGGACAGAGTGCTATTCACCTTTTTAAAGTATGTCCCATTCTTCTATGTATTTGATGGTACAGTTAGGAATGTTGGAGTTTCTAAGGACCAAACAGGAAATATTTAGAACTGCATGGATCAAAGAGATAAAAGGATACAATTTCGATTTACTGCTACTACAATAACATCAGGCTCAGAGAAATCACAATAACATCTGGCTCAGTGAATATAGTTCCTGGGAATGTCCAGGAAAGAATCTAAGCCAATTCTGGACACTTCAGGTAACCAGCTAGTCCTGTCCAGTCTAAGACACTAGAAAATTCATGTTCTCAGATGCAGAGAAGTCTCTCATTTCAGTGAAGGTTGATCAAGGAAGTGTTATATGATCAAGTGCTGAGAAAAATGCTTATTTAGTGCTCAGCCTGAAACAAAATATTTATATCTTCTTCTCAAAGACTTGAAGATGAGATAGCTCATTGAAAAGTGATACATAAAGCTTTTCAGAGCCAGAAGCTAGGGTACAGGTTTCTAAATGCTGTCTTCTGGGAAACACACAACTATTACAATATGAATTCTCAATAAATATGGATGTCTATACTGTGCCTACACAAGAATGGCCCCACAACTGTCAGGAAAATATGGAGAGACTCAGGATGTCCTGCCCATCATGCTGAGCTATTTCCTACAGGCAATTTCTGGGAACAGGGAACTTGGTACCTTAAGTCCTGTCCCTGCTAGAGGCTCCACCAAGCTCCAATGAAGAGTCTTAACCCCATGATCATGAAGAGTCCTTTATTAAAATAAATGGGTCACATTAGAAAACCAAAAGTCGTGAATCTGGAAAAGAGTCAGGTATGTGGAGATGGGGGTTTTAACAGGAAGAAAAGGAGATGAGAAAGTGGGAGATGATAATCAAAATGTATTATAACACATATGAAATCATCAAAGAACTAACTTAATAACAATATTGTTGAGAAAGGAATCATGGGCAGCGAGAGATGCTTTTGGAGGACCAGGGGAACTCCTCTGTGCAGATAGCAGATAAAGATAACATGATACACTAATTCACCTCCTCTGGGTTTAGTGATCAATTTCAACAACAGTACAGCAAGTTGTGATTATTTTCTTTTAATAGTGATTATGCAAATTTGTGGCAATAAATTTATGTAATCTTTTTCAAAATGTGTGCCTAAATAGAAAAATAAAAGGCAATGGTGTTGAAGTTTTGCAAACTTTGTAAAAAAAAAATCTAAAAGGATTTAGAAGAAGTCAGTATTGTAAGAATTGGATAAATATCCACAGAGTTATAGCCCAGGACCATCCTAGAAATACTCTAGAAAAAGATTGATACATGGGAAAAATATCACACACATTCACATAGATGGAAACATTTATATGTAAATCTAAGACTAAAGATGACTGTCTTATTTTTAAGAACATAAGGAAACAAAAATTCAGTCAATAAAAAAAATAAGCACCAGGTCTGTGCGGGCTAGTTTTATACCAGCTTGATACAAGCTAAAGTCACTGGAGAGCATGAAATCTCAATTTCAAAGATGTCTCCATAAGGTTTGATTTCAAGGCATTTTCTTAATAAGTTGTAATTTGTTTCTGGCCCGGACTTTCCAGTCTAGTCCAGAGGTTTAACCAACAGTCTAGCAGTCCGGCAGGAACGTCAGTGTCACACAGAGACACACAGATGCTTACATTAATTTTCTGCTGATTGATCTAGGGCCCAGGCATATAACTTACTAACTTCTTCATCTGAACTGCACTCATCTTATTAAGCCATGCAACTCAGTACCTTTTCTCAGAGTAACCTTTGAACTTCTTTCCTCTGCATTGTTTCCTGAAATCTCTGTGTTATCTATGTGTCATCTGTCCCTGGTGTCTGCTCTGCTCTGAGATTTTCCCAGTCTGGTAGCTCTGCCCACACTTACTGTCTACCTTCAGCCAATCAGCTTTTTATTAAACCCATAGGCAAGACTATTATTTCCAATGTAATACATAATCCCACTACAATAATACTTGTTGGGGATGGCTCAGTCCATTGTGAGTGGTGCCATCCCTGGGCTGGTGGTCCTGGGTATTATAAGAAAGCAAGCTCAGCAAGTCATGGGCTAGTAAGCAACACCCCTCCACGACTTCTGCATCAGACCCTGTTTGCAGGTTCATGCCCTCTTGAGTTCCTGTCCTGATTTCCTAAGATGATAAACTGTGTTGTGGAAGCATAAACTGAGTAAATCCTTTCCTCCCCAACTTGCTTTTTGGTCATGGTATTTCATCTCAGCAATAGAACTTAAGACTTGGTTATAATGTAAATGATTTCCTGTGATATGATGTTAAAGCTCAGACAATTGCCCTGGATTATTGTTGTTGTTGTTGTTGTTGTAAATATGACACAAAGTAGTCATCTGGAAAGAAAGAACCCTAAGTGAGGAAATGTTTTAATCAGACAAGGCTTTATGCAAGTCCATGGGGGTCATCAAAGCATGTTACAGACTAAACTATTGAGCTCTGGCTAGTAATTAATGAACAATGTTACTGTCTTATATTTGATAGCACAAGACTAAAATAGCTAGATGAAAAAGAAAAAAGAACATTCAAACATATACATGTTAATACATATGTTAAGGGCTGATCAATTAAAATGTTTATATTGTAAGCTCACATATATAACACTTAAGCCATAAGTTTAAGATCAGCTTTTACTTCCCTGTTTCTCTATTTCTCTTCAGATGTACACTCACACATTTTGGGGAATAACATTTTAGTTCAGATATTGTGAAGTCTGCAGTGTGCCTAGGATTGTGCTCAATATTGGTGGTCCATGGCAACAGTTCAGTTTTTTAGTAATATTTAAAGATGTGTCATTTTGGTACAAAATAAAATAGGCTTTCATTGACACAGTAGTTCACAATACTTTTCCTTGATTTGAGGTTATGTCAATGCAATCTTCCTGATATCTACTCCCAGATGGCAGAAGCCTCTTTCTTTAGGCATCTCCCCATCCTTTGTGAGGGAAGAAGAAATGGTGTGCTTGCTAAAGAATTGGTTGATGAAATATTCTTGTTCAGTCAATTCCTCTTCTCCTTTTGGACAATAGCTACATATAGAAAGTAAAATTTCATTATTCTCCAAGGCAAACAGGGCTGGCACCTTCAGAGAGGCCCAGGGTTTGTGATTGTTTCTTTTACCTTGCAAGCTGTGACTGACCACTGCTCTCTTGAACCGTGTTTTGTCTGCTGCCTTAGGTCACATGCAGCAATAATAACTTTCTAGTTGGTCTGCTTCTGTCTAACTTCTAAAGTGAATCCAAAGCAGGTTTAATAAAAGACATATTGTAATACAAAATTCCAACATTTCTGGAATTTTTCTTCTTCAGAAGGAGAGAATGCAAGGAAGTATTTTTTTTTTTTTTTTTTTTTTTAGCACCAGATAGATAAATAAAATTCTAAACCAAAGGTAAATGAGTTGAAAAAGAATAGAAATTTATTTGTACAGCTAAATTCACTAGGAACTCAGAATTTAATTTTAGAATACCAATACTTATTTGAAGAAACTAATATATAATTAACTATGAAACATACAATATACACTCTCCTGTTTGTAAAGGAAGATATTTGGCATTTAAATATACCATTTCCATACAAATTTTCTATTTTTACTAGGAATTAACTTATCTTTTAAAAAAATCTGTCAAATACTTTAATAATTATATACTTGGATTATCAATTATTTTTAAAAATCCATTACCAAATGCCCATATTTGTTAACAAGAAAATATTTCAGTTACACAAGCTATAAGGTCGGGTCTCTTTCTGCTCTGGTGAAATGAGAGTGAAATCTGACTGGAAAGGCCAGAGATAATCACAGAGGGAGACTGCTGCTGCTCGCTCCTGCATATTTATGGACTTGTTGTTCTTGTGGTAAGTACTCTCCAGACAATCAGTGCTAAATCTAATCAATCATCCCTTAAATACATCATAGTGTACATTCACCTCTCTCCTTCATTAGCATTCATTAGCAATTAATCAACACGGCAGGACTCCCTAGGAAGTTCAACATCCATAAGGCACATTTACATTAAAGATGAGTAAACATGAGAAGAGATCACAAGAAACATGAGATGAATGATGTCGGTTTTGTAGTAGAAAGGGGACGTTTGGTCATCAAACACTAAAATTCAACAGAATTTGGTTATCCAGCCTAAGACTTAAACTTTTGATTAACAAGCAGTAGCCTGCGTGACTCTATTGCAGTTGTCACTGGCAGATTTAGGCTCCCATCAGCCTGCTGAGGACATGTGTTCCACTTCAAGTAAGCCTTCTGTGTTGCCATTATATCTTCAAAAGGAACAGAAAGACGTTGCATCCAATTTTTTGCAATTGTGGGCAATAGCTTAATTCAGTCTTTAACTGTGTTCTTATAGGGAGTTGAGGGTTATAATGGAAGCCCATTTCCCTGCAGGATGAAAAGGAGTCCTGCTGTGGAGTATAATACCCTAAACCCATGGCTGAGAGCAGTATTGTGCCCACTGAAGTGTCCCTGTTCAGAACAAGAGCAATAGGGAGGGGCGTCCTTGACTGGTCAGAGCATCGGCATAGGATCAAGGAGAGGGATATGTTGGCTGCCTAACCTCAGGGAATTCCTCGGAGTTTCAAGTCAGTCTCACCTTGGTTTTTCCCATCAGTAATAGAATGCCAGGAGCTAATATGTAAGGGTGAAAAAAATTTCAAAAATCATCTTATTTCATTATTCTTTTTTCTTTGCTTTAATAACTCCAAGTTACCATCTGATTTTTAAAGAAATTTAAATTACTGTGTCCACATGAGAAAAACACAAAAGCTAGATAATTCCTAAGCTTCAAAAATGATGTTATCAGATAGATAATGCATGCTTAAATGAGCTATGGAACTAGTAGTTACTGAAGCCATTCTGAAATAATATAAACTTGAATATAATTGCAGAATTATGATGATACACGGTAATTTTAGAAACACAAAGATGTGTGATTGTCACAGAATGACACAAAAATATCCACTTGGTCCACATATGTTGAAGCTTCTGACTCAGACCATTTATTGAATGCATTTTTCCCTGAACAAATACTTCAAACTTTAGTGTAATCCAAACACCCTACACCGATAAACTTATCTCAGCAAGTGAGAGCACCCAATTGCTACCAACAAGCTTACTTTACTTTGGGGTAGTAAATGGCCTTGAAAGATTCTGGTCTCGTATTACAGTAAAATGAAAGGCCTAGAATTTTTTCTTTTTCCTTTATAGAAAATTTTACAAATGTCACAGTTTGTTGGATTGTTCCAGTTTGGTTCTCTGTGGTTGTAATTCAAAATAAGAGGGAAGTAGCTCTCAGCCCAGCATGGCTCATCATTAAGATTTCAAAATAGACTTCTGAACTCTTCTCTACCATCCACCTCTGTTTTTGTTGGGTAGTTCTGGATATTTTATGAAAGTAGCCTGTATTCTGGATTTATTTTGAAGACAAATTGTCTTCTCAAAAACTTGGCTCCATGATTTCTTTAATCTTCTTCTCAAATACCTTTTGAAAAATGTCCATTTTAGGATTCAAGTTCATTTTCACTGTTTATTTCAGAAGTGAATAGAATTATCTTAGAAATGTTTTGTCTTACTCTGAGGTCAATTTTATCCCAACAGTCCATACTGAAAAGAAATAAAGTAGTGTACTGAAGTAGCTGATAAAAGCATTAAATTAGAGACATGTTAAGGTATCACATGGGTCACTAAAGACACTATAGTGTTCCACTTAAATCCATAAGCAATTCAGACCTTCTTCAACAGGGTCTCTGACTGCAGCCATTGGCAATGACTGACAGGTTCACATCAAGAGGCATCAAAGCTTCATACATTTTTAAACAACTCAAATGATCCTAATGGAGAATTTAAAACAATTTGGGAATTCGATATTAGGAAAATGCATTCAAATGCAAGATCAGAGAAACATACTAGCCAATACTCAAAGTATTAATGGACCTGAGAACTAAATCTGTCTAGTTGAAGATAATTCATAAGGCCTCCTGGACATCAGGGATAGTCTTCACAGAGGGGGCACTCATTTAGGAAATGGGAATAAAAGAGTTAGATGGGGAAAGGTCAGCACTGATGGAATAGACACAGACAGAGAAGTGACTGGTTTTCTACTCTATATATCAGACAGACTACCATGTATGTTATGCCATGCCTCAGCCTATCAATGGAGGTAAGTTAATGTTTTCAATTACATAGTTCTGAAGTTAATTCTTTTTAAGTTCACATGGTCACCAAACTCACAAAAATGTTGCAATGAGCTGCCAAATGATTCCAGATAAATGTTTCTAAAAAGCAGAAGAGAGATGCCCATTCCTTGGTCTCAATGATTGCACAAAATTAAGAACATAGATGTTGCTGTGTTATAAAATCAAGTTTATAATAGATTATCTGGAGATCTCTGAACTATAGACTGAAATTGAGGGTAAGAAATTTTCAGTTCATTCATTACCAACAGAAGAAAACAATGTCCTCATTTTATCTCTTTGTCCTGGAAAACGTCCTACATGAAAATAGGAAACAGTAAAGAGGATTCCATTTTGCAAAAGTAAGAGTCCTTGAGATTCAAGCAAATCTATTTGTTACTATAAGATAGCCACATCTAAGTATGAGTTAAAGAGTAATCAACAAAGTTAAATTAAAACTAAAAAGGAGATTCACCATCAGAAAATAACTCCTATGTAGTGTTAATCAGAATTTCAATAGTGTTGAGTACACAGAAGACTTGGGTAGCATCAGATATTCAACCAAAAGAAATATAGAACCTACTGCCACACAGCTGGATGCAGGAGAAGTTGAGACACAGCAGGTATGGAGGAATCAGAAGATAAAGCAGAGATGAGTGTTCAGACAATAGAAGCAGTGTCCAACCTACTCCTCACACTACCCTGCCTACCAGGGCTCCTGAGTGAGCTCCAAACCAAAATGTGACTGGTCCCAGAGCCTTGGGTAGGAAAGATCCTTGGGGATGATATGCTAGTAAGATAAACATGGAGGGATATCTAGAGGTTCCGTACCATAGAAAAGCCAACAGTCTCAACTTAAATTCTTATTTTGACATCTTGGCATATGACAATTGATGAAGGCTCTCTTCCTACTTAAAACACATTTTACTGCAAATGTTGTTAAGTTAGTGAAATTAAAACTATGTAGGCTAGAACTACAAAAAATTAAGCAAGGAAGAAATGGGGAATCCAGCTGTTCTTCCAAAGTAGTGAGACTGCTCATTTTTAACAAAAGCTTCTCAATGACTTTCTATAGACATGTAACTGGCTTGCTGATTCTCATTGGTTATAATGTTTTGGTTGATCTTTATTTTTACAAGGAAAGAAATGTCTCTTTAGATACCATAATTAAAATGATTTAAGAACAGAAAAAATTAGAATAGGACCTCAGAAAATAAAGAGAAAATCTTAGGAAAAGAAAGCAAAAGCAGAAATAGAAGAACTCTCTGTTCTTATACATTCTGTTATTCACTTGTGACTCTGAGTGGGAAAATGATGCCTAAGAACATCATTATAACTTATTTTGTATCAATGCAAAGATAAATGATGTCCTAGTAATATAGGATATCTATTTTCCTTAAAGTTTTGTCATTGTTTTCTTCAAGATACTGTGTATTTTTAAAATATGGTTAGCTAGAAACAGTTTTGCCTGTCAATATTTGTTCATACCTAACTCAAACCAGGCTGAAAAACAGTGAAACATTCCACAGTGATAATAATCACATTTTAAGTCAACAATTACATTTTGCTTGTAAATAAGTACAAAAATGTGTAAGCTAAAAGGAGTCTCCTGACTTAAAAAGTAGCAAAAAATAAAAAGTAAAGCAATTTTAGTTATTAATGACTTGAAAACTGGCAGGATACATTCTAATGAAAAACTGATATTGTAGCAGCTGAGAATGTTGGTGACATTAATCAGGAACAGAGTTATTAACCAGAGAGGTTAGAGTTTAATTTTGTCTCATGGATGAACAGCAGTTAAGAACTTGGCTAAGCAATGGTTGAAGAATAGCACATCTGTTACAAAACAGTTTTTATTTTTGTTTTTTAATAAGACAAGGTTAAGGTAAATAGGTATTCATTGGAGTCATATACCTTTATTTTTATATAATCCAGTCTTCAATATACCCAAAACCCTTTGATTTTAGTTTAGAGAACCTAGGAGCATTAATTGAGGAAGATTTTAACTCTAAACAGTAACCTTAAGCAGGGACTAGCTAGTCTCAAACATAGACAAAATTAACCCTGACACAGTCATAAGAGTCGCTCAAAACCAAAACTGGAAGCAATTGTGGTCACATGACCATTTGATAGCTATTTGCATGTGTACATTTTGAAGAACAAAATATCTCAAAGAGTGTAAGGACA
Source organism: Sigmodon hispidus (assembly GCA_004025045.1). Lineage (NCBI taxonomy): Eukaryota > Metazoa > Chordata > Mammalia > Rodentia > Cricetidae > Sigmodon > Sigmodon hispidus. Next base: position 23,356 of record PVIH01013416.1, read on the forward strand.
GTGACAACTGTATCTATTAATTAAACTTCTTAGATAAAACTGCTCTTTACAAGTTGTAAGATTCAATCTTTAAAATTCAGTTTATTCAGAATTATCAATAGGACATTATTTTTCCTATAGTCACTTTATTATTATTTTTATGTATATCTCATGTAAAATAGGCTCAGTATGGTAGACTCAGTAAGCTTTAGAAATAATACTGTTTAAATTGCAGGACTCATTTCTAAAGTATTTATTGAACATTAAACATAAGCCCTTAAGCAGAAAATAAGATTCACCTTCTAATCTCATAGAAGCATTATTGCTAATGGCATTATTAATATTCTCCAAATACTTTTTAACTAATCATTTTACTACTTCCTGTCTTGCTTATTACTGAAGGCTCCAAGTGAATTGCTTCTCTATACTCCATAGTTAACTTGGCCAACTGTACAATGTGTTTGTAAGAACTTTCATGCACTCACACATTCCTGGCTATATACTGGCTTCAGGACCAAAGCAAGAGTAGAAAACTGAGGGTAGAAGTGGGGAGGAGTGAATGCCAATGAAGTAAAATTCTATAGATATATGAAGATGCCATAATTAAAGTCATTGCTTCATGTGCTAATCAAAAATTAAAGAAAAAACAAGATGTTTAAGATACTTGGGTACATACTTGTCACCACAGTGCTGATGGAGGCAGTGTCAGAAAGAGCCAGCCTACACTAATTGGTGAGTTACTAAGGATAACACCTGAGGCTGTACACACATACACACACACCCTACTCTTGCACTCTTGGAACACTCACATGTGTATGTACCTATAAATATGAAGGTACATACAATGTATAAAATAACATAAAGTACTTCAGATAGTCCCTTATCCAAAAGACTATATATGTTCAGACTCAGAATCATTAGGGCTTTCAAAAAACATTAAATCAGCCAGCACCTTAATCTTGACTTCTCAGATTTATGAATCATAAAGATAAAATAAAGTGTCATTTACTCTCAAGATGTTTCTCTTCAAATGTGTTTATATTTCCTGCTTATTTTTATCAATTTTCCAAATATGTTGTTTGTTGTTATCTCCAATGTTGAAATTTGGACCTTAAATCAAGTCTTGTATTAAAATCACATGATACACATTTTGTTATCTGTTAGTTTGAAAGGCTTTGAATGGTAGTTTCTACATTTTACATTGTGAACAGCGACCAAACATTAAAACCCCAATTTCAAAGGAATCCATCTGGTATATGTGCTTTAGACTCCATGATGAATTGCATGTGTTTCCAACTATGTCAATTCCAGCTTTTCTGGTTTGCTAGAAGTTGCATGAAAATTTAAATTGTGTCGTCTCTTGAAACCACTCTACAAATAAATGCCAACCATGTATATTTCTCAGAAATGGGAGGGCGCACTATAATGTTAGGGTTTTCCATTGCCATCATTGGTTAGATAAATTCCATTAGGTTTGGCCCCTTTCCTCAAAAGTCCAATTAGGATAAATCCAACACTCTAGGAAAAACCTGGAGCCAATTACAATTATTTGGGGTATGCATGATAATGATTTTCAGATGAGATGAGAATGTGTCTCAAGGCTTTCAACTTTCAAGATACAGTGCCAAAAGAAGCTTAGTTTGGGTAGTAAGTGTGAAAGTGGATGGTCCTTTCTGCAGCCTTTGTTTCTGCTCTTTGGCATACAGGTTTTCAGTTAATGATACCAGTCAGCCCAGAAAAATAGGTTGCAACAATTTTCAGGTTCAGGTATTCCATCTTAGCAAAAGATCTTGGCTTTGTAGTTGAAAATGCTTTGATTGATTTCTTCATTATTTTTCTCAGAGAATTACCATTACTAATTCAGTAATGATATTACAGTGAATGAATGAGTGTGTGAAGCCATAAGTAGAAAACAAGAAAAGGGAACAGCATGACCCCATGGTGTCCAGGGTGGAGTGGAAGACAGAGAGCAAGGATCCCAGGTCCAGAGCAGAGTGGGATGTGAGGAGGTTCCAGGCCCTGAGCCTCCCGGGGACCTCATCCCAGAGGCCACAGACACAATTCTGGATTTGGCCTTACAGCCAGGCCTGCCCTGGACTAGGGCTGGGAAAAGCCTTCCCCAGTAATCCCAGGGTCACATCACAGATGGCCTGGCCCTGCCTCCAAGGCAGGCTGCATCATCACAGAGGGATGGATGTCTCTCAGAACAGTGTGACCCCATGGTGTCCAGGGCAGAGTAGGAGTCAGATGTCCTCAGACAATGAGGATCCCATGGCCTGACCAGAGTAAGAAACTGTACAGACTCTGTGTCCAGAGCAGACAGGAGACACACAACCCCTGTAGCCACAACTGACCAAGATTCCACTAAGACCTAACTAAGAGTGAACCAGGGAAACAATGGGCAGACATCAGTGCAAGAATACATATAATAATATAGAGAACAACAAGGCACCACCAGTAGAAGCTGATAGTTCTACAAAACCAAGACCTGAACAGAGCAATGAAGAGGAAACAAAAGGAAACAACAATACAAACACCTTTGTGAAGATTATAGAAGCATAAAGGGGGATATTAAAAAATCTCTTAAAGAAATAGAGGAAAATAAAAATAAAATATTGGAAGAGATAAACAAGTCCTTGAAAGAAAACCAACAAAAAGAAATCCAATAAATAAAAGAATCATTCCAGGAAATGAAAAATGAAACAGAAACAATACAGAAGGCACAAAAAGAGGCAAGGGAGAAAATAGAGAATCTGAAGAAATGATCTGGAACTGCAGTTACAAGCATGACCAACAGAATCCAAGAGATGGAAGAAAGAATCTCTTGAATGAAAGACTCAATAGTGGAAATAGATAAATTACTCAAAGAAAACACCAAAATCAAAAAAGCCATAACACAAAAAGTTCAGGAAATTTGGGGCACCATGAAAAGACTAAACCTGAGAATAATAGAAATAGAAGAAGGGGAAGAATATCAGCTCAAAGGCACAGATAATGTATTCAATACAATCAAAGAAGAAAACTTTCCCAACCTAAAGAAGGAAATGTCTATAAAAATGCAAGAACCTAACAGAGCATCAAATAGATTAGACCCTCCAGAAAGCCTGCTTGCCACATAATAATTAAGCCACAAAACATACAGAACAAAGAAAAAATATCTTAAAAGAAGATATCTGCAAAAGAAAAGAGCCAATTTACCTATAAAGGCAGACCCATCAGAATAACACCTGAATATTCAATGGAAACAATGCAAGCAAGGTCTTGGTCAGAAGTTATACAGACATTAAAATAGCATGGATGCCAACACAGACCACTATACCCAAAAAAACCTATCAATCACCATAGGTGGAGTAAACAAGTAAACAAGATATTTCATGACAAAGACAGATTGAAACAATACCTGTTCACAAATCTGGCACTACAGAAAGCACTAGAGGGAAAACTCCAACCTAAGAAACCCAGATACACCCACGAAACCACAATTGATAATCCCACAGAGGAAAGGCCCATAGAAAGGAAATATGCACAAGCTACCATGAAAAATAAGAGGAAATAACAATCAGTGGTTATTAATATCCTTTAACATCAATAGACTCAAATCACCTATAAAAAGACACACACTAACACAATGGATACAAAAATAAAAGCCAACCTTCTGCTGTATGCAAGAAATATACTTCAACTCCAATGAAAAACACAGGCTCAGAGTAAAGGGTTGGGAAAAGATTTTCCAATAAAATGGCACCAAGAAACAAGCTGGTGTTGCCATCCTAAAATCCAACAAAGTAGACTTCAAACTAAAATCAATCAAAAGAGACCAGGACTGACATTACTTATTCCTCTCAGGAAAAATCAAGATGAGATCTCAATCCTGTATATTATGCACCTAATATAAGGGCACCTACATATGTAAAAGAAACACTACTAAAACTTACACTCCACATCAAATGTCACACTCTAATAGTGGAAGAATTCAAAAGCCCAATTTCACCTTTGGATAGGTCAACCAGACAAAGATTCAACAAAGAAATAAGGGGTCTCACAAATGTTATGATGCCAATGGACTTAATAGATATTTACAGAAGCTTCTATCTGAACAAAAAGGAATATGTATATTTCTCAACACCTCATGGAACTTCTCTTAAACTGACATACTTGGTCATAAGGCAAATATTAATAGATACAAAAAGATAAGAATAACCCCTTGTATCATATCAGACCACCATGGCCTAAACTTAGAATTCAACAACAACAAAAATCACAGAAAGCCTACAACCTCATGGGAACTGAACATCTCTTCATTGAGCCACCTCTGGGTCAGGAAAGAAGTTAAGAAAAAAATCAAAGGCTTTCTAGAATTTAATGAAAATGAATCCACAACATACTGAAATTTATGGGACAGAAGGAAAGCAGTGTCAAGAGGAAAATTCATAGCATGAGATGCCAATATGAAAAATCAAGAGAAATCTCACACAAGAAACCTAACAACTCAATTGAAGGCTTTAGAACAGTTAGAAGCAATCTCACCAAGAAGGACTAGATGGCAGGAAATAATCACTCTGAGGACTGAAATCAGTACAATAGAAACAAAAAGAACAATACAAAGAATCAATGAATCAAAAAGTTGGTTCTTTGAGAAAGTCAACAGCATAGACAAACCCTTATCCAAACTAACAAAAAGACAGAGAGAGAGTATTCAAATTAACAGATTCAAAAATGAAAAGGGAGACATAACAACAGACACCCAGGAAATCCAGAGAATTATCAGGTCATGCTTTAAAAATCTATCAGCTACTAAAATGGAAAACTTAAAAGAAATGGAGAGCTTTCTGGACAAGTACCAATTACCAAAATTAATCAAGAACAGATTAAAGATCTAAATAGTCGTATAACACCAAAGGAAATTGAAGCTCTTATTAAAAGTCTCCCAAATAAAAAAAGCCCAGGACCAGACGGTTTTACTGCACAATTCTACCAGACATTAAAAGAAGAACTAATACCAATACTCAACAAACTGTTCCATACAGTGGAAACTGAAGAACGCTGCAGAACTTTTTTGATGAGGCCACAGTCATCCTGATACCCAAGCCACTCAAAGATGTAACTAAGAAAGAGAACTACAGACCAATCTCCCTCATGAACACTGATGCAAAAAAATACTCAACAAAATTCTGGCTAACCTATTACAACAAGATATTAAAAAAAAAAAAAAGTTGTCCACCATGATCAAGTAGGCTTCATCCCAGAATTCTATGCAGGGATGGTTCAACATATGAAAAACTATAAATATCATCCATTATATAAACAAATTGAAGGAAAAATAACCACATGATCATCTTCTTAAATGCTGAAAAAGCCTTTGACAAAGTCCAACACTCCTTTATGATAAAAGTCCTGGAGAGATCAGGAATACAGGAAAAATTCCTAAGTATAATAAAGGTGATTTACAAGAAGCTGACAGCCAACATCAAACTAAATGGAGAGAAACTCAAAGCAATCCCATTAAAATCAGGAACTAGACAAGGCTATCCCCTCTCCTCTTATCTATTCAGTATAGTTCTCGAAGTTTGAGCTAAAGCAATAAGAGAACAAAAGGATATTAAAGGGATAGAAATTGGAAAAGAAGAAGTCAAACTATCTCTATCTGCAGATGATATGATTGTATACATAAGTGACCCAAAAAATTCTGCCAGGGAGCTTCTACAGCTGATAAACACCTTCAGCAATGTAGCAGGATACAAGATTAATTTAAAAAAATCAGTAACCTTCCTATCAACTAAAGATAAAAAGGCAGAAAAAGAAATAAGGGAAACATCACCTTTTATAATAGCTGCAAATAGGTGTAACTACAATCAAAGAAGTAAAAGATATGTTTCACAAAAACTTTAAACCACTGAAGAAATCATTGAAGAGAATATCAGAAAATGGAAAGATCTCCCATGTTCCTGAATAGGTAGGATCAATATAATAAAAATAGTAATCTTACCAAAACCAGTATACAGATTCAATGTAATTCCCATCAAATTACCAACACAAATTTTGCACACCTTGAAAGAACAATACTCAATTTCATTTGGAATAACAGGGAAGCCAGGACTGCCAAAACAATTTTGCTCAACAAAAAATCCTCAGAAGAGATCACCATCACTGACTTCAAGCTATAATATAAAACTACAGTAATAAAAACAGCCTGGTACTGGGATAAAAACAGACTTGTGGATCAATGGAACTGACTTGAAGACCCAGACATTAACCCACAGAACTATGAACACCTGATTTTTGACAAAGAGGTCAATAATATTCAATTGAAGAAAGATAGTATCTTCAACAAATTGTGTCGGTACAACTGGATGGCAGTGTGTGGAAAAATGCAAATAGATCCAAGTCTATCACCTTGCACAAAACTCAGATCCAAGTGGATCAAAGACCTTAGCATAAACCCATCTACACTGAACTTGATAGAAAAGAAAGTGGGAAGTACTCTCCAACGCATTGGCACAGGTGACCACTTCCTAAATATAACACCAGTGGCACAGACACTAAGATCATCAATCAATAAGTGGGGTCTCCTGAAACTCAGAAGTTTCTGTAAGACCAAGGACACAGTCATTAAAACAAAATGACAGCCTACAGAATGGGAAAAGATTTTCACCAACCCTGCATGTGACGGAATAGTGATCTCTAAAATATATAGAGAACTCAAGAAACCTGAGCCCAATACCCTGAATAACCCAATTATAAATGGGATTCAAAACTAAAAAGGGAATTCTCAGTAGAAGAATTACAAATGGCTGAAAGACACTTGAAAAAGTGTTCAACATCTTTAGCCATCAGAGAAATGCAAATTAAAACAACCTGGAGATACCACCTCACACCTGTCAGAATGGCTAAGATCAAAAACACAGATGACAGCCTATGCTGAAGAGGATGTAGAGCAAGGGGAACACTCCTCCATTGTTGGTGGGAGTGTACACTGCTTCAGTCACTCTGGAGTGCAGTATGGCAATCTCTCACAAAACTGGGAATCAATCCAGCAATACCACTATTGGGCATATACCCTAAAGATACACATTCACAATCTCAAAGCATTAGCTCAACTATGTTTATAGTACCATTATTCTTAATAGCAAGAACCTGGAAACAACCTAGATGCCTCTCAACTGAGAAATGGATTAACAAACTGTGGTACATCTACAAAATGGAGCACTACTCAGCAGTAAGAAAAAATGATATCCTAAAACTCGCAGGCGAATGAATGGAATTTGGAGAATATCCTCCTGAGCACCATCTCACAAACCCAGAAGAATAAGCAGGGAATGTACTCCCTAATTAGTGGATTTTAAGCAAAAACATCCTTATTTCATTGAAAAATGATGGGTGAATAAAGTGATTTAAAACACACACACACACACACAAAACACAAAAAACACAAAAATAAAAAAACTTGGTTTGACTGTAGAAGGGTCGCTTAGGAGAAATTTGTGGTGGCCATAGTGCATCCGTGGGCATTAACTGTGACCTACTGTGCTTTCTTCATCTGTAACTGAGCCTAACCTGGCTTGAGAAGCTTTAGATTTTATTTTTTATGTTTCATGTATTTTAGAAAAGAGAGTTGTTTTATTACTGTATGGGGTTTTTTCTATCATGAATATTTTGCTCTTTTATATAAAGTTTGATGTTGATTTTAAGAAAACAATAAAAAAAAGATATATACCAGCAAAAGTCAGTTTAAATATATTTCTGGGCTGACTACAGCTCCATAATTAGACATTCTCACAGAAGCAAAACAGAGCAGAAATAAGCACTAATTGGAGTAAGAAGGTCAATTTTCAGAGAACATTGGGATTGATCAGACAGGAAAAAACATGGAGTTCTGGATTTTATGTGGGTCTGTAGAGCACACTGTAAAAGTTACTGAGGTTAGTAGCCCAAAATAATCAATGCAGCTTAGCTTTGTAGTGCTATTACCTCACTGAGAAGTCTTATCCCAAGATGCTCACTCAATTTTCACTGAAATACTGGTCAGTTTTACTTACCATTCTACTTTGCTTAGAAATTTATTCAAATTAAGCATCTATTAAACACTTGCAATATAAAAGTCTGAGCTCCAGAGATTGAAATAAAATCCAGTCCTAGTGTTTAATTACCTGACAATGTAATAGGATGACAGACAAGTGGGCAAATTATTACATGGTTTGATAACCAACCTGCTGATACTCAGAGGTCATACACCATTCATATAAAAGTCCAACAAGACCTCATTTTCTTTTGCAGGTCAATTTCTATATGATCTGATGTGTACCTTATTTTCTTAGAGGGCATACAGGTAGTAAATAAGTTACAGCATTCCATCTCTTTCCTTATACTACTCCAATTTAATAGAACAACATATTTAAGACCCATGAAGAAATGGGCTTGCATTGTAGACCATTCACATGAGATGGTTTTCTAAATAAATTCTTTATTATTTTCTGTGTTAGGCCTTTAAGAATCTCATGAGTCTCACCTCAGTCAGTCCAAATATCTCTAGTTGGACAAGTCTGTCTATGTATAGTTACCATTTGACACCTCATCAAAGCCATCAGGCTATTGTTTCTTATCTTCCTATAGATTCTTAAAGTCTTTGCTCTATGTTTCTTCTCTAGCTGATGAATGCAAAACACTCTACCTCCTTATACTGAGCCTTCAATTCACTATAGACATTCACTATCAAGTCATGAACATCCTGGTGGCCTCTTATTTCTCCATTCTCTTAGAGGCTATCTCTTGGCCTGGTGCCTGGAATGACAGCCACTGAATTATGACATCATTTCTTACTATTTATCAAGCTATTACTTGATGCCAAACTCTTTATAGTCCTTTATTCCACAAACAGTCTATAAGACAAAAATTATCTCTATTATATTTTGGGGATAGCCAAACAAGGGCTCATTGAAGTTAATGGGTTTAGCCAAGACCCTGGAGCAGGATTTACTTTCAGTTCCTCCTTAATCCTAAATCATATGTAACCCTCCAGGGAATTTGGAGCAAGTTCATTACCACTCTAGAGGACTTCTGGATAAACCAGAAGGTGAAGTTTAAGATTGTCTTCCTACTGAAGCTTTCCATTGCCCTTAGGGCACAGGTCATAAACAGGTTCAAGGCTGGCATACCATATGCCTGAGACAGACATCATTTCATTCTGCCTCCTATATTATAAAATAACCTAGATTTTTTTAGAATAGGGAAAATATTAATATCATTAGAGTTTTTTGTAGCTTGGAAGCTGTAGGTAAATGCCTAGCACCATTTCCTTGATGTCATCTGTACTTCTTCCACATGGTCACCATTTCTTTGTTTTTCTACCTAGAAGCAGATGCTATAGTAATTCTCTGGCTGCAAGTATCAGATCTTCAGGTTTTCTCCAAAGATGGCAGAAAGAAATTAGAGGGAACTTGGATAGAATTATTATTTGAGAAGAAGCAGAAACTTGGAATTCTCTCCCTCCCTCGGCCCTCCTTTTTAGCATGATCTCTCCATGCAGCATAAACTGATATTCAGTTCATGATGCTTTGTTACAGGCTCTCAAGTGCAGGGATTATAGGCATATTCTACCATACACAACTTGGATTTGATGATTTATAAAACTGGGAAATCTCACCCTTGTAGATTAGTAATGTTTATGGTACATTTACCTCCCAATTCCAGAGACCTTGATCCTATTTTTACCTTAATAACTTTATTTATTATATAGCTAACAAGACTCCATTAAAAATAGCCTCTGTTAAATAAATCTTACTAATTCCTTTATTTGTAAGTACACATAAATATGGTACTCAGTTTTTTCCTTAAATGTCTCACTGACAAAACTTTGGACAAACAATATGAATTATTTTATTCAGTTTTCTCATTACAATGACATCAGTCTTGCATATAGTTGGTCTAATGAGTTAAAAAATATGTGAAGTTTTATTGAAGAATGAAACGATTTGCATATAAAATAGAATCATTAGTAATGCATTAATAGTTTGTTCTGATTACTGGCTGCTAATTTAAATTTGTTAAATGTTCTTCCAATATGAACAACATTATAAAAAAATTAATGAATTATGAGTAAATCTCCCTCAGAACATGGGAGTTATTTTTATGAATATGAATGCAATCAGTGGGCTTTCGACAGAAAAATCAAGCAAAATTAGACTAGAAAAATCAATTCAAAAAATAGGATTAAATGAAAAAGTTGGAAAAGGTGGTCGGGAAGCAGAGATACATAGAGCAGAACAAGATATTTAAGAAGTAATTTTCCCCATAGAGCAGCAGAAGAAGATATTTAAGAAGTAATTTTCCCCACAGAGCATAAATATTAATTTTCTTTTCAAAATTAATATATATTTCTAAATCAATGAGTAGTTATAAAAATGAGTTTTAATAATTGGAAAGTTTAAAGAGATAAAAATCAGAAAGTGGTGATCAATGTTATCTTTATATGAATTTTTAAAGATTGATGCAAATTATAATTTCCATATAAAAGGTAACATTGAATGAAAGCTATATTACTGACTTTGAAATTTTGCTTCCAATTGACTAGTTGATTTGACGGAAAAAAAAAGTGCGATGATAGAAACATGGGCATTCCAGAAGGGTCATAAATAATAGGTGATGATAAATGAAGACATTCAGGGTAAGGAATAGTCTCTTGTGGAGGGCCACAGGGGTTGGCATAAAGCTCTTGTCTTTAACATCTGGATTATTGATGGTTAGTATTAGTGATCTAAAAGGCAGAGCACACAGTATGCTAATAAAATTTGCAGATGTTACAAATTTGGAAGCTGTTGCACACACCAGGAGACTAAGAATTAATACAAATGGACCTAATGAGATTACAAATACAGGGAGAAAAGAGGAAAATTAGATTTCATTTAGAAAAGTCTAACTAATCAACCTGGGGAGGGTGGGTGAAGGTAATCGTAAACTCGTTCACTCAGCAGGTCTGAGGACAAATCTAAAAAGCAATCAATTTCAATCAAAAATGTGAAGGCAATAATAAAAGGTGGGAAGGAGACTTGAAGCAAGCTCCAAGATCACCCAGCACGTCCATGTGCAAATCTTTCCTGGTTAGGACAGCCCTTAGAGACAAGGGAGATAAAACTTAGGGACCACAAGACTGAAGCAAAGAAGTGCAAGCTCTGGTACAATGAATAATGCACCAGCAAGCACTTCCAGGTTCTGCTCACTAATTCACCCCAGGGACTTTTAATAACAAGGGAAAAAAAGAAGGGGGCTGTACACAGTAGGGCTTTGTTTTTCTGGGGGAAGCCCATTTGAATTTGCAGACTGGAGCAGCTCTTCCCAGCAACAACAGATCTGAAAGCCCCAACTGCCAAAGTTTCAAAACCATTTGACTCTTACAGAAAGGGGAAATAGGACTATATGGAAGAATAGTGCCTTTTTTGTCAGCTCTATTTGTTATAAATTGTGTATTTTCAAGTCAATGGTCTGACTTGCTCTAAATTACTCAGTTACTATGACATTTTAACCCACTCTGAACCTCAGTTTGCTCATTTATGAAATGAATATAATGGTATCTGGTTTGAGGGTTGTGAAGAAGAATGTAAAATGTCCACAAAGAAATTAGTACCATCAACACTATGAGTTTGAATAGAGTTGTCTTCTTAAAGGAATTCAGTTCCTTATTATTTTATGAGCCTAACAAGTGCATTGCAATCAAAATCCTAATTGGAAACTTTAAATCAGTTATTTCTAGACTATGAGCTAAAATCTGATTTATTAGAACACACATAGATAGAGGATAGAGATTGTGGTGGTCAAAAAGGAGCTTCCACTGGCAGCACAGTGTGAAATGACTAAAATGATGATTAGAAGACCAAATCACCAACCTGCATGCCCTTGAGCAGAGGAAGGAAAAGAAGACAGTCACCTAGGCCAATGGTTTCGTAGTCTTGAGTCAAGTACAAAGACACAAAGAGCAGAAACAGACCCAGAGGCAGTGCAAGTGTTCTTCAAATGTCAAGTTCAAAATACAAACTGAATTTAAAAAACAGCAACAAAAAACAGAGATTATCAACATACAGGTGCAGAAGAAGTATTCTCTGTCATCAAATTTGAAGCACCAAAGGTCTCAATGTCAAAAGTTTCTGTGGAGTTAGGTCAGTAAAAAAGACAAATAATAGCAGGAGTTCCATAAATTTATCATCAAGAAAGATGAAATGTGGTCATCCATCGCAGAGGCCAGCTCTCAAGGCCAGGACACAGCTGAATGAGAGCAGAGCAGAGGACAACTGAGAAGGCGACAGAGAAGGCCGGTCAGAGACCGTGCATGACAGCCTGAGAATTTATTAGCAGCTCTTGTGAGGAAGTGATCTGGAAACTTCAGCCAGCAGAGTCTAGTTGAAGGAAATGATGTGAGCAGCTGGTGTGTGCTCTCATGGTTTGTATCCTGTGCTGGACTCCTCCCTGTCTCTACTCTTCCAAGCCACCCAGAAGAACTAAAATACACAATCCTCACCCCCACCCCGTGTGTGTGTGTGTGTGTGTGTGTGTGTATGTGTGTGTGTGTGATTTAAAGCACTAAGTTTCTTGAAATGATTACCACAGCATGAAAAATCATGGGAAAAAATCAATACCCTCATTCCAGAGTCTAAATATCCTCTCTGAATATTCCCAACACCCCGTCCTGCCAGGGTATTTATTTTGCAATGTTTCTGAGAGTGAACATTGCCTGTCCTATCTTCTAACAAGTATCACCATTATTTCCATTTTACAGGCAAGACTAGTGAGACTTAGAATACTTAATGGCCTTGACTAGCTCCTTAAATGGCAACATACTTCCCCATTTTCAAATGACTCACAAGATATTGTTAGGTTTTTCTGCCAGTGAGTTACAAGCAATTTCCTCTATCACCACCTTAAACCCAAATCACTCTTTTAATTTTAATCAAGCCCCTTAAGCTCAGAATTTGGGTAGTTAAGAGCAAAATAAAAACTATAACAAGCCAAAGACAGAAATGACTATTACTATAGCTGAAAGGCATTAAGTGGTTTATATTTTCATATTTATTTCTCACAGTTAACTACTATATTTACTTTTTATTTAAACACTGAAACATGTCAATATAAATCCTTGCTATGTGCAATGAACTGGCAGAAATAGTTCAACTTGAAAACATTATTAAAATCATAAGGAGAAAACTTTTCCTATTTTTAGAAACTTCGACGACAACGACGATCTATTTTTCTGAGCAGCAGTCAATGGAGCAGGCAAGTAGAGCTATGTGACTAGGTAACGGCCGACAGAAGGCCTGATGAATTTCTGAACCCCACAGGCAACAGAAATGACAGAGCAGATTTTTGGGAAATTTTACACATTAGTACATAAACAGTCTGTCAAGAAATTCCACTTTTCAGATGTCTACCTCCTACAGGCTTTAAGACATTACAAACTATCAGAAATGTGATTTGCAAGGGAGAAGCCTCCTAGCCTCCATATGAAATGATTGTCATCCCACACAAAGTACAGGAGTATAAATTGAAAATATAACAAAACTTTTAAAAAAATTCACCTGACAGAGGATTATGAACCAATGACGATCTAAAAAAATAACTCAGTACAAAAGTATCTCTTGAAGACTTACTATATTGCCAGCAAGAACAGATTCAAGTTATGTTGAGTAGAAAACCAGATTTGAAAAGGGACATAAAAAAATAAAGAGATTGTAAAGTAACACTGGAAATATATTAAAAAGAAAAAAATCTTGGCAACAGTCTGCAAAACTGGATGCATCAAAGCCAATTAGGAGATCAAAATGTATGGAGCCAGGATCATAAAAGTGGGGGTGACAATCTAGGCAGCTTGGATCTAATTAGAATGGAGAGGTGATAATTGTATGCACTGGAAGAAGGCAAAACTGTAGAGTGTTGAGTGGAAATGAGGGAGAGGCTGAGAAGGGAAAGATCTCAAACACTTCTGCAGTGTCGCAGTAAATAGTCAAAAACAAAAATGTGAGAAATGAACCCTTGCTGAGGTGAGGAAAACCTCCCAGGAACCCTGAGGTTTGTGGTGTGCTAGACTCCACAGATATCATGTTCCTTAAGCAAGGAAATTGTGGGCCTCCTCTCAACCCCTCCCTATAAATATGTACCCCAGGCATCTCTGTTACCTCCCTCCCTTGCAGGTTTAAGAGAGTTTGAAGCCTAGGAATCAGGGTTCAAGTTCCACTTCAAGTACTAAGCTATTCACTTGGGCTTGTGGCCAATTCTTTGCTCCCCTAGTCAATCTCTATGCTGTTGCTACTTTTCTTTTCCCAATGAAGTTTGATCTCATTGTAACTTCTTGCTGTTCAGCTTTCCTGCAGGTTATTGTGACCTCTTCCAGCTTCCTCTCTGAGGACAACCTGTTTAGGCCAACTGACTCTGAAGCTTCCCTACAGGTGGCCAACAAAGCAAGAACAATGGCCCTAACTTAATAAGCTTCCTCATGAAGCAGTTCCTTACAGGGAGGGGCTAAGAGCATCTAAAACTTGAGAGAAGCAGGAATGACTGCATTCTCTTTGCCCTCACTTCCTTTATGAGCACACAAGCTGATAGCGGTCCCCACTAGGCCTTTATCAGAGTAACAGCTGCTTACCTAAACACTTTCCCAAGGCGACCTTTTCCAGGCAGCTGCCAGGAATTCTGTCTCTGTCCTAACTTCGTGGTTGCTTCATTGAAGCAACTTAAATTGCTTTTTGTTTGCTTGCTTGTTTGATTTTTACCCAGTGAAGCAGTATTAAAGATGAATACCTGAAAGTATTTTTCAAAGAAAAAGTATTAAAGTCACTGTTAGATTGTTACATTGCTGTGGCCACGCCCCCGCCTGCAGGGGCTGCTAAGAGCCTCTGAGTTTATCTTGTTTATCTTTAAGGCGTGTTTTACCTTTAAAAGCCCCAGCCACTTGGGAGACTCTCTCTTTCCTCTTCCTCTCTGCGTGCGCCCTTCTCTCTCTCTCTCTCTCTCTCTCTCTCTCTCTCTCTCTCTCTCTCTCTCTCTCTCTCTCTCTCTCCCCTCCACCCACCCATTCCTTAATAAACCTAATATGGCTCCTTGGCAGCATGCTGGCGAGTTCTTCCATGCAGGAAATGCTAACAGTCACAATATAGCATTTGTAAACTAATGAAGTATTCAAATGTAAAAAAAAAAAAAAGTACATAATAAGATAGCTGTGATTCTAATAAATAAAATTTTAATTTAATATATTAAGCAAGCAAAATTGAAAGTAGATTCAGAAATTAATTTAGTGTTATACCAAATAAGATAAAACATAATAGAGTGATTAGCTTTCTCTAAATAATTAATTCATTTAGAGTACAGACAATTCCATACGCTGGAAAATTGTACTATTCTTTACTCCATGCACCCCTACCTTTCAGAAAATGCTTGTTAAAATTACTGCTTGTAGTAGAGAGCGGGTATCACTACCTCTTGGCTAGCCTTGATTTAGAAATCACCTATGCCCCTGCCCTCCCCCCCCCCGTTAGGGGCGTGGCCAGAAGGACAGTTTAAAATGGAGATTCAATACATTCAAAGGCCCTTCTTCCTGTTCTCTCTTGCACTTCTAGACAGAAGGCCTGACCTGCTGAAGGTCTACTTAATTTATGTATCAGTGAGTTTCCTCTCTAAGCCTTTTATCCTACATCCTTCTTCCCAGTTACCAATGACTTACATTAATAACTGCTTGATATGTTCAGATTCTGAATGTCCTTTAAAGGACCACGTGCTAAAGGTTTGGCCCCCCAGCTTTAAGGTATTAGATGATAACACAACTTTATAAAGAGGGTCTCACAGTCACCAGGGTCAGGAAGAGGATAGTGGGACACTACCTCTTCCTTCTCTCTCCTCAGTTCCTGCTCACGTTCTACAGCACTCTACAAGAGGTCTACAGGCATTAGATCTGCCTAAATGTGCATGGAAACTTTCAAAAATGTAAGTTAATATAAACCTTTCTTCAATTATTTCATTGTAACAGAAACCTAACACTTCCTGAGTGTGATTTCTTTTTAACAACAATGAACAAAATGGAAAAACAAAGCATATCACAATACATATATCCACTTCTAATCAAATGCATTAGTTAAAACCAAGTAAAACTGGAATAGAAAAGTATATCAGCAAGCTGAAATCTTAAAAACTTTTATCAAAATTTTATGACATAATGTCATGTGGCTATGAAGAACTGGAGAAGCGCCTCCAATTGAGCAAAAGTCCCTGAACCCAAGTTTGAAACAGGCCTGAGTTCTGCTGAGAACAAAGTACAAACAGGAGATAGCTCAGGGCCATCTGACAGCAGCTAATTAATCACAGAATGTCTCAGCCCAGGAGACAGTCTAGGGAGGAAGGTTTAACAAACAGCTGGCTATGATAACTGAGGAACTCTAGAAAGTCCTCCAAAATGATCTAATCAGAATTGTATCCATACTAAGATCCCTAATTGATGTATAACCTTGTGATTTTTGCCTTTAAAACTCAGATTGCAGAGCAGCAGGATCCACCTCTGGCCACTGCCATACCTGTGCTCCAGAAGAGGTCCTTGTTGAAACTTACATTTTATAATAAACCTTTCTTTTGCATTTCAGAGAGTTCGAGTCTCTGGTGATCTTTTCAGGGGTCTGGAGACCAGCGCACAACAGCTATGGAACAAATTGAGTATGTTGACATCTATTAGACACATGGTTCAATTTAAACTTCTGCAAGACATACTATTATGAAATAGATGCATTCCTACCTGTGGTGTTTAAAAAGAAAATGAACACCAAAGGGAGTAGCACTATTAGGAGGTATGGCCTTGTTGGAGTAGGTACGGTTTTGTTGGAGGAAGTGTGTTACTGTGAGGGTGGGCTCTGAGGTCTCTTATGCTCAAGCTACACCCAGTGTGACAGAATTCTTTCTATTGCCTGCAGATCAAGATGCAGGACTCTCAGCTCCTTCTCCAGCACCATGTCTGCCTGCATGCTGCCAGGTCCTGCCATGATGATAATAGACTAAACCTCTGAACTGTAAGCCATCTACCCCAAGGAAATGTTTTCCTTTCTAAGAGTTGTCATGATCTTGGTTGTTAGTATTTTGCATATGGATGGATGGAACTTGCTGACACACTGCCAGGAGGCCATGTTGAGTTTATTGGGGTCTGGATATCCAGGAAAGGAGTTAGAGAGGGAAAGAGAAACAGAAAAGAGGAAAGAGAGAGAAGAAGGGAGAGGGGTAGAAAAGGGATTTTGCCACGTGTATCTCTTTAAAGGGTGGCCATGTAGACATGCCCCAGGTGTGAGAGCTCTTAGCCTCAACACAGCAATGCTGGAATTGCGTGGCCATGCCCAGGAGGCAAGCTAGGGTGTTGTTTGCATGCTAACATTGGTGTCTCTTCATAGCAATAGAAACACTAAAATACCACCTAAAATTCTTTATTAAAAAGACAAAATTTAATTTTAAAAGACAGCTACTTTAAAGTTGCTGAAAATTCAATAAAAGGGAATTATCATTAGTGATGATCAGTCTTCTAATTATCCTAGAAGACAGCAGGAGACACACATGATCTCAGAAAACCAGAACTCTATGTAGGACACAATAGACTCCTTGAGTTGAGACCAAGCAGAAAATTGAGGAAATTCATGAACAGTTTCCATGCTGCAGCACCTAGGGTGAGATCTGCACATATACCTAATATGGATACTAAACAAGGTACAAGGAAGCAACTGACCAGCCAGTGAAGAAAATATTCTAAAAGGCCTGGTCATAGTGGTGGGAACAAAATAGCCTTAGAAAAAATATCACTATGGTCCCACACAACAAATCCTAAAAGGTCTGGAAAACCCTACATGATTAAATCACTTTTTATCTAAGTCAAAGGTCAGGAATATTTACAGAAATACTAAATGTCCAACACACCCAATAGAATAAAACTTACCATGTCTGGTATTAAACCAAAAATTTTCTGGTATGCAAAGAAACAAGAACATGGAGCCTGTGAAGAGAAAAATGAAGTAACAGAAACTAAGCTGAAATGAAATAAAGAAAACCTGGCTGTTCATGTTTCTCCCTTTGGTTGACTCATACTATACTTACTTTGCTAAACCTTCAAGAGGAAATGTAAAGATTTTCTGAGTCCTGTGCATTGCTCTACCACATCACAAAACCTATGAAGATACTGGGAAGTCCTGAATATTTGGTCAGAGTCAGATGTGAGCATGGTGTAGATACCCACGTATCTATAGACTTGGCTTGTATTTGAAATGAATACTTTTCCTGAACTGTAGTACTCTACCTAATTTCAATATTGGGACAACTCCATACAAAGCCTAATCACCAAATAAAAAGCAACATGGATTAGTACCTATTTTTGAAAAATTAAGCAAATGTATTTGGATGATATATATTCCATAGGAATTATTGTTACTCTATTTTCCAATTAGATCTCTTCTTTCACTTTTAGTCAAGATTAATCTTATATTTTTGATTGTGAGCCTAGCGTTTAATAGCTGAGCCATCTCTCCAGCCAAGATTAATCTTATAGTGAGAGATTCTCTGTTGTGGAATATTGCTTTAACTAGGCAAAGATGTTCTGCATTTGCTTATACTGTGGATAACTTTAACTGTGTAAAGGTGTATTACATTTGTTTTGGTGCATTTGCTTAACAATGTAAGGTTGTATGTTTAATTATGAAAAGATGTTTTGCAGCTTCACCTTGCCTTGACTGACTGGTCTAATAAAAAGCTGAATGGCCAATCGCTAGGCAAGAGAGGGATAGGCTGGGCTGCCAGGCAGAAAGAATCAATTGAAGGAAGAAAAAATAAGAAGAGAGAAGAAGAGAATGAGGAGAAAGAGAGGGAAATGGCTTGGGCCAGAGGCCAGGCAGCTGCCTGTCAACCAGATATAGGGAAACCAGTAGGAAAGTAAGATACACAGAAAGAAGGTAAGAAAGACAAAAAGCTCCAAGGTAAGGGTAGATAAAGATAAGCAAGATAAGTTTAAAAAGCTAGCCAGAAACATGCCTAAGCTAGGCCAAGCATTCATAACCAATAAAAGTCTCTGTGCTGTGATTTGGGAGCTGGTTAGTGGCCCAAAAGAAAAAGGCTGGTACAATTCTCCATTACTCTATCTGAAATTTTAGACCTCTCATCTAACATGTCAAATCCTCCTGCATGCTTTTTTTGTTCTCCTTATCAACTCCATAGTCCATGTACTTTCGGTGACTTATCTCACTTTTTTCTGCCTCTCACACAGAATGCCAGCTCCAGGAAGGCAGTGATTTATGTCTCAGTTGTTCACAGCTCTATCTGCTATGTATTGAACAGTGCTGGGATGCAGCAAATTTTTGAGTTAAAATGATAAATGGATTAGACGAAA
Source organism: Sigmodon hispidus (assembly GCA_004025045.1). Taxonomy (NCBI): domain Eukaryota; kingdom Metazoa; phylum Chordata; class Mammalia; order Rodentia; family Cricetidae; genus Sigmodon; species Sigmodon hispidus. Next base: position 42,710 of record PVIH01013416.1, read on the forward strand.
AATCAGAATGTAATGGGATCAGCAAGAAGAAGTTTTTAAATTGCAATTTTCTAATGGAGAAAGAAAAAATTCTAAGTATATCAATGACAGAAGATTTGAATATAAATGATAAATACTCAATTTAGGTAGAGGTTGAAAGCCCGGGGCTTAGGATCTATTAGAGACGAAGATGATGGGAAAGACACTAGTGAAATCTTCGGCACCAAAGGCAAATAAGAAAGCAATCGGGAAAAATGGAGAAAACGAGGAAACAGGTCTAGATTTTTGGATATGATATCTTTTGACTACTTTCCAAATAATGAAGAGTGTTCTGCCCTAGTGCTAAGGACATCATGTGGGTCAGAGGTAGAGAGTTATGATGGGAGAAACGTCTTAATTCAGCAGGAATATTACAGATTCATCTCAGTGAGATCCATCATCTAACTCTGTGGAATAAAATATTGTTAAATCTTATAATATTGGTATAAATTTTTTCTCTGTTTCATTTTTGTCTTTTGGAGATTCGTTAGTAAACACATAACATTAGAATGCATCAGAATTACTATACTGGACAATCTCAGGTATAGACATTTAGTTATTGTAGGCTAACAGAGCTATTTACCACCTTCAGCAGCTTCAAAACTCTCGAGAATTGGACGGATCTTCTCTTTATGGCTGAAAATAAACCTAGAGTACTTCATTATGCTTCTTAATAACAAAGCCCTTTTGCAAACAGGCAGGCCAGGAGCAGAACTTGAGATGAGTAATCACATCCGAGCAGTTTAGATGATCAATCATCTTACATATGTATAAAATATTAAACATAATGAACATGTTAGGGGGCTATTGATCTATTCCTGTCCAAGTCACAACAAAACATGATTGGTCTCTCAGTGATTGAGAGCATTTATTAGGCCCTGGGGCTTATCCATGTGAATAAGTAGAATGCTTTCCATGCATGATTTCCAGAAGCCCTCACACAGCTGAACTCCTAACTCACCCAAGAACTCAGCAAGTGTTGGTTATTGAATTAATATGGCTGTTATGCAAGAAGCCTTATATTTATAGCTGTTCTTATTTGTAGCATTACTTTTACAATCTCAAGTTCTACCCCAGTCTCAAATCTCAAAAACCATGATCAGTATGTGGGGTTTCCACTTAGCTCCCATCATCTACTATCTTCCTGAAAGGTCTTTGCATTCATTCCCCTTTCCTCCTTTATCTTTCTCTCTTCTGCCCATTTTTTTCTTTCCACGTCCCCAGGGTCATGCTTGCTTCTGTTCCTTTGTATCTTGGTTCATCCATGGGACATGCCTGTTCTTTCTCATCCAGACAGCCCAACCCATCCTCCAGAGACAGGGCTTCTCCAAGTGTGTAGGAATGGAAATGGGTGAGGCACCTAAATTAACATGACTTGGAGTTAAGTATCAATTTCATCCAAGAAGGTTCATTTTTAACAATCTGCCTTAGAGGATTTCTCCTTTAATTGTACTGATTAGTTCCATTTTATCCAAGAAAAAACCTGATCATGCCAGCTATCTCAGCTCAGTTAAGGTTCCAGACATGACTGAGCTCCTTCTACACCATGGATTCCCCAGAGGATATAATCCACAAGAGGGAAACAATCAGTCAACGCACAGATGTATAATATGTATTAAAGAGTTGTTAGTTGAAGCTGCTGTTTTTTTGAATGGTGAGCTACAGAAAAAAGCTTTTTATCTCCCCTTCACCGAAGAGCAATCCTACATTGTGTCTTCTGTTCTTCTAAAGCCATAGGATCTCAAGCTCCATACTGTGTACCAAGTACCCTACACTAATCCACATCAAATCTGCTAGAGAAATTAATGAGGGAATCATCTTATCAACATAGGAACTGTGGATTAAAGAGCTTATATAAACTGTTCAGGTTCCCACTAACACTGAAATTAACAGATTTTATTTTTTTAATTAATCCTGAACTCAGGATATGCATTAATCACTAAGATTAGCACTGAGTCAAAGCTTATGTGTTTAGTTATTGGGCCTAAAAAATGGACCTACAATAACAGGGGTTAAACTTTCATCTTTTTAACCAGATCCTTATCATAATGCTTTGCATTCATAAAGATATTTACTAAGTTTCATTGAGCTAAAGTAGACTTAATGTTTCCCTTCCTTCCTGACCCTTGTTTCCGGTTTGCCTTTGTTCTTCTTGCCTACCATCCTAACAACAACCACCACCACCACTACCACAACAACAACAAAAGCTAAAACAAGTTATATGGAAATGACACTTTTCTATTTATACTGACTTGAAACATTCTTTGAATTGGTTTTCCTTCTCGCTTTGACTTCTATATTTGTATGTCACATGATAGTCACGGGATTAGGTGACCATAGCTCACTGAGAGTCTGACTCTGGCTCAGAGCTCAGTTGGGAGCATTTCAATAACAAATCTAAGATTTTGGTTTCTAGTAAGAGGAATCTGCCAGAACTAGTCTGAGAAGGAAACTAAAAATATCAACCTCTCCAATAGAGGATTTACTAAAATTTTAATATAAATTCAGTTTTGTTTTGTTTTGTTTTTGAGGTTTACATCAAACAAATCAGTCACTTTCTATATTTTATTGCATTTTGTCTCAGTAAATGCTGCAGCCCTGTGTCAGCTTTGTTCTCTATATTTACATGTAGGATACATGCTATCTAGTGAGTTCTCAGTTCTCTCTCTCTCTCTCTCTCTCTCTCTCTCTCTCTCTCTCTCTCTCTCCCTGTGTGTGTGTGTGTGTGTGTGTGTGTATGCAACTAACATCAATAATGAGTGAGACTGGGTTTTCACAATTGTTCATTATTCTTACAGATCAGATCCAAGAAACAAGCAGGAAAAAAGTCACTGCTCCCCTGAATTAAACTTCTTCTCCAGTTTGTCTGGACTTATTTAAGATTGTCATTGTCAAGGTCTTTTTCTTCCAACTTTTTTTTTTAAGGATCTGAAGTTTTCAGAAAACATATCTTGCTCCCAGGCAGTTTTTCCTTCATTTTCGGGAAAAAAAAATCTTTTAAATAAATTCAGAATTTCTTATTGAAGTAAGCTTAAATAATTAAAAAAATAAAAATAAAACATCCTTTATTCTCCAAACTGTTTAAGAATTTTAACCAGTCTTTTGTCTTATTTCTTAGCATTGCTTTTCAAATGGTTTGGATTTAGGCAAACCTAAAATAGATTTTGCTAAGACTCTCTCGCACCCTTAATTTATAAACCCATGTGTATTTTAAGGGAAATTTAATACATATGCTTCTAATTCATGGGTACTTAACTCATCAGAATGTTGTTTTGTAAGACCTGTTTGAAGTTAAGAGGTCTTTTTGGAGCCTTCCTTTAATAAGACTTTTCATGCCTTTATTCTTAGAAGCAGGAAGTCATATTTTGCCAGGAGTAAATGAATTTCAACCCTCTCACTCAAGATTCACATTCAGCCCCAAAATGACAGCCAAGAAATCTCATGAACAACACGGAAAAAATAGTTCTTTTGCCCTTAGAATTAATGTGTTTTATTTGTGTTATACCTTAAACTCAGAAAATAGACCTGCCTTTATCAACCTCATTTGAATATGCAAAAGGTGCCAATATTTGTAAAAAGACTCAACTCTAAAAAATCAAACATACCAAAAATACAAAACAAAGCAAATCTTATATGCATCATAAAGCTCTTAATATTTTCAAATTTATTTTGCTAATGAGCTGATAAGAGTTTTTTTTAGGATAAGAAACAATAAAAGTGTTACACATTGAGGCGGGATAAGTGATGGGAGGGGTGTGATGAAAAACCGAAGAAGAGCAATCACTTACATCGTAACAGATGACAACACCTCGCCCATAAATACAGCACAATAGGGACATTGATGAGTTTTCACACAGGTCCATGTGTCAGAGACTTTGACACAAAATACAAAGATAAAGAACAAAGGGACTAACAAAAGACATTTAATATGATGCTATTAATGAGTTATGAAGACAAAGAAGACAACAGAAGTGTTGGAGGGTTTTTTTTTTTTTAAATAAATATGACAAATTGAGCTAGAATGTTTAGATCAGAACCTGCACTTTTATTGATGGCCACGGCTGCTCCCCTGCCCTCTAGCCTGGCCTGGCATCACCCTCTAGCCTACAGCTGATTTCAGGAAAAATCCTGATGTCAGGATTTGCCTTATTATGGTTTGTTCAATGAGAAGCTAGTGACAACCACACACCACAGAAAAACACACTTACCTGGCTCTCTTTGTTATGAATAAGCTATCATATTTAAACAAAGCCAGGAACTAGTTGTGTCAGTAGTTCTTATTATTGTAAGCATATCAATAAATATTATATTAATTTTTTGATGATTGAAATGAGTGCAGTCCATTTCCTGTCATCAAGACATGCGTATGCTCTTTGCCTTAGAGAATAATTAGAAATTAAGGCCTCTCTACTCTGAAGTCACAGTTATACCATAAAGCTTTTACCTGAGCTGAAGGAAGTTTTTGGTGTCTTGGAAAAGTAGAAACAAATACACAATTTTTTATAGAGAATCAGGCAGTTCTTTGATACAGCATGTACCATGCCTCCTGGGTAACCTGCAAGGATGGATTTTGGAGGTTGGATCAAAGCATCAAACTATATTCTCTTCTTACTTTCCTCACTATTCAAGAAAAAAGGTCCTCAGGGAAACCATAAGACTACATCAGAAATTTTTCATAGCTCACTTTCTTTGTATTCTTGTTTGGTTTTCCATGCTTTCTTTCCCTCTCCTTTGTTGGATCTCCCTTCCTCCCTCCCTCCCTCTCTTTCTCCCTCTCTCCACTTCTACCACTCCTGACATATTCTACCATCTCCTCTACCATATTCTGACAACATTTACTTCATCCACCACCACCTACCACCCACCCCCGTGTTTCTAGTAAATCTGCCTCTCTGTGCCCTTGTCACATCCCATCTGTTCTTTGTCCCCAGGTTCACCTCTTCTGCTTCTAGGCAGTCTATTCTGCTTTTTCTCCAGGACTAGAAGCACAAAGACAGAAGCAACCAATTTTTTCTTTCCTAAAATCCACCCTACCCCAAGCCTCAGCCAGCACTGAACAGTAAATTAGCACAGACAGCAGGAAAACTCACTTTAACCTGTACGTGACAAGAGGCTTAAGAAAGAAATTTGCTGATTAAGACCTGGCTCAAAGCAAAGGAACAGATATGCTTAAGAAACCAGTGAGGTTTGGTAATTTTAGCTAGCCACCAAGATTTCCCCCTCTACAGCTGCAGTCCTACTGAGTCATCTAATCCTCCATCAAAGCTTAATATGATAGGTCATATCCACCTGTTTCATTCCCCAACCAACGTAATAAGTAGACCTTAACAGCTAGACATTGTGGTGGAAATGTTCTCTGTATGCTGAAAATAAAGGAGCTGTTTGGGCCTATGTGCAGCACCATAGAAGTGGGTGCAGAATCAGAGAAGAGACAGATAGAAGGAGGGTGGAGTTAGTCAATCTCCATCTGACCCCTGAGGAAGAATCATGTCAGGAATCCAGGTGAGCCATGGGCCTTGCCACATGGCAGATAGAATACTAGAAATGGGTTGAATTAAGATGAAAGAGCTAGTTAGCAATGTGTCTGAGACATAGGCCAAACAGTATGAAATTAATATAAGCATCTGATTAATTTCTTTGGAGGAAAAAGTCACTGTGGGCGAGGTCCAAACCTCTGGTCCAAACGGGCCCCAGAAATCTTCTACAACAGATGGCATCCCAACATGGGCCTAACACCCGCATGAAGCCTGAGAAAGTTTAAAAGCTTAAAAAGCATTCTAGACCTCTGAAACAGAGCCAAAAGCAGCTTTCTGAGTTGCATATCTGAATTAATTTATGGTACAGAGACAATGTGGTATTCAGGCTGGAATTTAAAAATGTCGCATCCATGGCACATAGCTTAAACGCATACATTTCACGGAAGACTTGGCATAAGTGTGATTGATTTAAGGTTTCTGCTTATAGTGAACAGAAAGAAAACAGAATCAAAAACAGTTCTTCTGGTAGCAGCATTTCCTGAGTCTGCTCTGGTTGCTGATAGTGAGCAGAGATGCAGTGAGTACCTCTGCCATATTGAAAAGCCGCCAAAAGGGCGAAGTCAGCAATCACAGTGGTCCTAGCATTTTTAAAAGCTCTTCTGGTTGAAAAATGATTAAGAATTCTCAATAAAACAGATTTAGACTCACAAAATCTCTAAATGGGGTCCAATGTGTGTAAAATACGCATAGGCTTCAGAGAAAAAAAAAAAAGCCCTTAAAAAAGAGAAATAGGAATAAAGATAAAAAGGCCACATAAAGATGGCAGATAAACAAAGAGTCTGGATTATGATTATTGTGTTTTCTTTTAATTTTTTATCTTTAATGAGCTAACTTCAGAAAGCCAATTAATTGCTAAGGCTGCTAAGTTAAGCAAATACATATATTTTAAAGATATCTTGACTTTGAAATCTGTTTATAAGAATATATTGCTTGGGAAAAGAGTTTCTGTTTTTGTCTCCACAGAAGATCAAAACCTGTGGATTGGTTCCAGGCAAATGTGGTTTCATTTGCCAAGGCCACCTGAAAATTCTCTGATGGGAAGATCAGCTTCCAAGATGCCAGTTGACATGATCTAGTCTCAAGGCCCCATGAGATTGCCAGTGTCCTTCATCAGCAGGAAGTAGTAAAAGAAAGAAAGCTATGCCCAAGTTCCCCCAAAATATTACTTATTAATGTTTGTTTTTATTATAAATGGTTAACACTCATAGTCAATCTCTTTCCAAAAAAGGAGGGGAGGATATGATATAGGAATGATTAGAAAAGATAGATGAATTTTGGTATATTGATAAAAACTTAAGGTCAATTTTGTTATGCTGTATGTATTTTTCTACTTTTGATTAAGATATGATGCTTATGTAACTCATTTAAAATTGTAATGTGTAATTGAGAAATACAGATTAGTAGTCATCTATGGTAACCAAACTTATAGTCATTTTAGTTAGTTTTTGTAGGTATACAAAGATATATTTCAATTAGATAGTTAGTCTTCAAATACTTCAAAGACAAGCAGAATATGGCATTTAAAATATTTTAAGAACTTAGACTTTTCTGGACAGTGAGACAGGTTTGCTCCTGGCAGCACCAATGTATTTCAGGAAATCGATGGGCATTGAAGAAACTTCACATGGAATTTATTTTGTGGCAACAGTTAGCCACTGGACAAGAAACTGTTCTGGTATTGACTGCTTGATAGTATGCTGTATAAACTGGACATGCAGGTTCCATAGGAAAGTGACCTCTGAACTTTGGCAGAACAAGCCAGTACAAGCTGAGGTGGTCCAGTTCCTTCTTTGCAGAAAAAAAATTGTCAGGCATTCTTCTGGACACAAGGAGAAGCAACTGATGGACTGTGCCAGATTTCCTGCATCACTGAAAGGTATGCCAGAGATTTTGGGCCTATAGGCTGAAGATGATGCCCGAACATTAGAAAGGAACTTTGGGTGACTGTCCAGGCAGACAGGTGTAATCTCTGTCATTTTCTAGATTTTGAAAATTGCTTGCACTTCCTGTTTATTTGGGTAATATTATATCCTTCTCTGGTCTTTGATGTAGTTGAAGATTTAAGAACTATAGGTATAGTTTCCTTAGTTATTTTAAAAGACATATTAGATATGAAACTTTAGACTCACAAGAACAAGGTAGATAATGGAATATTTTCTTTAAGTTTGTTAATTACAAATAGACTAGATATTGTAGCTGTAATTTTTGCTTGATAGCTGTACTGTTGCATGTAATTTTGCTATATGGAAATTGAAACCTTTCTTTTTGATTGGACAGAAAAGAGGAAGTGTGGTGGAAATGTTCTTTGTATACTCTAAATAAAGTAACTGATTTGGCCTATGTGGAGCACCATATAAGTGGGTGGAGGATCAGAGGACAGACAGGTAGAAGGAAGGTGGAGTTAGTCAGTCTCCATCTGACCCCCAAGGAAGAATCATGTAAGGAATCCAGGTGAACCATGGGCCGGGCCACATGGCAGATAGAGTACTCGAAATATGTTGAATTAAGATGAAAGAGCTAGCTAGCAATGTGCTTGAGACATAGGCCAAACAGTATGAAATTAATATAAGCATCTGATTCATTTCATTGGGGGAAAAAGCTGCCACAGGCAAGGCCCAAACAGGGCAGGAAATCTTCTACAACAAGATAGCCCTGCTCCTTTGGGCTGAATGCATCCACCCATAATGCTGTTATTCCAGAAGGCTTCTATTCCATGCTTAGAGAATGCTTGCTTTTAGTGAGCATTCTGTCATTAAGTGGAAAGCAGCCTCACTGTATGTCACAAACAGAAAGATTATTCACTCTAGTTTTTGTGTTGTAATTTAATCATCAATGTGATGGTATTTGTAGAGACTTTATAAGTGGTCAGCATAGGGGGTGGAAGGTACTTTCTTATAAAGGGTTAAAGAGACCAGAATTTTCTTTAGAAAAGCTTTTGTAAGAAAAATCATCAAATAAACTCCCAGATTTCCCTTACCAAATAGCAAAATGCTTAACTTGGTCTTCCTGCTATGAGACAGTTTATCTATTGTCTATTGTCCACTGGGTTTATGATACTTCTGTGATACCAACATGTATAAACTGAGACATTGTGATGCTCCTTGTTGACCACAGATGTCATATTGTTCTCCCTGTATTTAATCATCATTTTCAACTTTCCTAGATTTATAATCACTTGGTAGACCCATCTCTGGCTTTGTCTAAAAGGATGTTTTCTTAGTTTAAATCAGGGAGGAAGATATGTCATAAATGTAGAAGAACCATCCACTAGGGTGAGTAGGAAAAAGAAGAAAGCCATGTGAATACCAAAATTTCCCTGTCTACTTCTTGATCTGTCCAGATGTGAGCCATACCTGCCACAGCCATGAGTTGCTTTAATACTATACCTTCCCCTTTATGATAGACTACATCCCAGTGAACCTTGTGCCCAAATAACTCCTTCTTTCCTTTAATTTTTTTGTATCAGATATTCAGAAAGTATTTCTATACTATTTGGTTAACATTGCTTTTGAGTAGTCATACTAGTCAAGAGCTATGTGGTAACTATCAGAGCTAGTGATAAGAAGGGGCCAGAAAAGTGCTGCAAGAGCTTAACAAAGCAGACAGTTTTCAAGGGGAAACCATTCTAGGTGCAACTGGCCCCCATACAATAGCCATAATTAATTACTTGGGCTAGTCTCATGGTGCCAGGTCAGTTTTCTCAGAGGCAAGATCCAGTGGACCACATCACACCTGTGAGAAATTCTTCATGGCCAAACCAGTAGAGATGGAGCAGAAACCCTCCACTAAGTTTCAGCATCTGCATCTGTTTGTGGCCCCCACACTTCCTCTGAGGAAGAAAGACAGAAACAAATATAGAAGAGATACAAATACCATAGTGAATTTAAAATGTGAGTCAACTCAATGAAAAGGAGCTAAAAAAATCTGAGGAGGTGTTTATGTTTCTATCCTTTTTCATTCTCTTTTAGCAGAGAATGAGGCACTTCACAGCAAGACGAGTTGTTTTCTTTTTTCTTTTGTCATATAGGGGCCAAAGTTTTCAAGCCGCAGTTCTTCCATGCTGTTATTAAACCATTCATAACATATTACTATCTATGAAACACCCCTATAACCTATAATATATAATTACAGACTATAAAAAATATACATATATGTTAGAATGAAATAATCTACAGGACATATATAGGGCATGGGGCATGTCTTAGGATTCGCTGTTGCTGTGAAGAGACATCATAACCATGACAACTCTTATATGTGAAAGCATTTAATTGAGGGGGCTCACTTACAGTTTCAGAGGTTCAGTCCATTATCATCATGCAGGCAGACATGATACTGAAACTGAGTCTTACATCTTGCTTCAGAGGCAACAGGAAGTCAACTGATACTCATACTAAGGGAAGTTTGAGCAAAAGAGATCTCAAAGCCCACCCCCAGAGTGACACAATTTCTCCTAATAGTGCCACTCCCTTTGGGAACCATTTTCTTTCAAACCACCACAGAACAGGTTTATATAATATATGATATAGACAGTTTTAATTTACCTTCCTCCTCATTCCTTGGCTAATTTGATGTAGAATGTCTTCCTGTATGCTATGAACTAAAGGGACTGTTTGGGCCTATGAAAAGCATCTTAGATGCAGTTGTGAAAGTCAGAGCATAGATGGGGAAGAAGGGAGGAGTCAGAAGAGACACCATCCAGCTCAGCTGCCCAAGAATCAACATGTAACATTAATACAGGGAAGCCATAGGCCATGTGGCAAGACAGATTAATGGAAATGGGTTGAATTAAGATGGAAGAGCTAGCTAGAAATATGCCTGAGCTCTAGGCCAACAGCATGAAATTAATTTAAGCCTTTGTGTGATTATTTGGGGCCAACAGGTCTGTGAGTCTGGACCACCAGCTAGATGAGCCAGGAACCTCTTACTTCAAATGGCACTTCAACATGGGATCGAACATTCACAAAAGCCTGAGAAAGCTTAAAAAGGGTTCTAGAGCACAGAAACAGGGACCCAAAAGCAGCTTCTGAATTATGTCTTTGATGAAATCATAGTAGAGAAATGGTGTGGTGTTTGGGCTTGAATTACAAAATGGTAGGTCCTGCTTTTGAAACTCAGACCCATGTCCAGGGTGGAGTCAGATGTGTGCAGATTCCAGCTTCTGGGACATCCATTTGGAGAATCTCTTTTCTGGGCCTGGGTCACAGCCAAGAGTCTGATCTCAGAATCTTATTAGCAGACAGGTCCTAGGCTTTAGCAGTGAGGAGCATCCTCCAGCAACCCCTAAAATAAGGGACTTCCCAAACTGCAACATCATAGAAGGACTGATGCCTTTGAAACTCAGAAACCTGTTAAAAGCAAAGTCAGAGATGGAACAGACCCCTTGCTAAGAGCAGACAGGAGAAACACAAGCCATCTAGCCACAACTGACTAGGAGCTGACTAAGTGTGAACCACTGTAGCAATAGGCAGATGACAGTGCAAGAATACATATAACAATATAAAGAACAACAAGGCAACACCAGAAGAAATTGGTGGTTCTACAACATCAAGAACTGAACAGAGAAATGAAGAAGAAGCAGAAGTAAACAACAGCAAAAATACCTTTATGAAGATTATAGAAAAAAGAGGATATAAAAAATTTTCCTTAAAAAATTATACGAAACTACAAAAAAATTGAAGAAATGAACAAATCCTTGAAAGAAAACCAAGAAAAGGAAAACCAAAAATTGAAAGAAACATTCTAGGAATTAAAAATTGAAATAGAAGCAAAAAAAAGGCATAAAATGAGGCAAAGGTGGAAACAGAAAATCTGAAGAAAAGAGCTGGGACTACACATACAAGTATAACCAACGGAATCCAATAGATGGAAGAGAGAATCTCTGGAGTGGAAGACTCAATAGCAGAAACAGATACATCAGTCAAAGAAAACACTAAAACCAAAAAAACCCATAACACAAATTTTTCAGGAAATCTGGGACACCATGAAAAGACCTAACCTGAGAATAATAAGAATAGAAGAAGGAGAAAAATACCAGCTGAAAGGCACAGATAATGTATTCAATAAAATCATAGAAGAAAACTTTCCCTACTTAAAGAAGGAAATGCCTATAAAGATACAGGAAGCTTACAGGACATCAAATAGATTTGCCTCTCAAAAAATTCTGCTTGCCACATAATAATCAAGCCACAAAACACACAGAAGAAAGAAAAAATTATAAGAACTGCAAAAAAATAGGGCCAACATACAAATAGGTGCAGACCTATTAGAATAACACCTGACTATTTAATGGAAACGATGAAAACAAGAAGGTTTTGCTCAGAAGTTCAACAGACACAAAAAGAGCACGGCTGACAACCTAGACTACTATACTCGGCAAAACTATCAATTACCATAGATGGAGTAAACAAGATATTTCATGACAAAGTCAGACTAAAACAATAGCTATCTACAAATGGGGCCATTCAGAAAGCATTAGAGGGAAAACTCCAACCTAAGGATCCCAGGTACATCCATGAAACCACAAGTAATCAATAATCCCACAGAAGAAAAACCTAAGAAAGGCAAATACATACAAGCTACCACCAAAAATAACAGGAAACATCAATCAGTGGTCACCGATATCCCTTAATATCAATGGACTCAACTCTCCTATAAAAAGACACACACTAACAAGATGGATACAAAAACAAAAGCCATCCTTCTGCTGCATACAAGAAACACACCTCAACCACAAAGATAGACACAGGCTCAGAGTAAAGGGTTGGAAAAATATTTTCTAATCAAATGACCCTAAGAAACAATCTGGTGTTGCCATCCTAATATCTAACAAAGTACACTACAAACTAAAATCAATTAAAAGAGACCAGGATGGACATTGCTTATTCATCACAGGTAAAAATTGATCAAAATGAGATTTCAATCCTGAATATTTATGCCTCTAATATAAGGGCACCTATCTATGTAAAAGCAATACTACTAAAGCTCAAAACCCACATAAATTCTCACACCCTAATAGTGGGAGACTTCAGTATCCCACTTTCACCCTTGGATAGGCCAACCAGACAGAGACTCAACAGAGAAATAAGGGGTCTAACAGAGGTTATGATACAAATGGATTTAATAGATATTTACAGAAGTTTCCACCCAAACTCAAAGAAATATACATATTTCTCAGCTCCTCATGGAACTTTCTCTAAAATTGGCCACATACTTAGTCATAAAGCAAATATCAATAGCAACAAAAAATGGAAATAATTGCTTGTATCGTATCAGACCACCAGGGCCTAAAGTTAGAGTTCAACAGCATCAAAAGAATCACAGAAAGTCTACCAACTCATGGAAACTAAACATCACTCATCTCAACCACCTCTGGGTCAAGCAAGAAATTAAGAAAGAAATCAAAGTCTTCCTATAATTCAATGAAAATGAATCCAAAGCTTACCTAAACTTATGGGGCACAATGAGAATAGTCTTAAGAGGAAAGTTTATAGCACTAGATGCCTATATGAAAAACCTATAGTATTCCCACACTAGAAAACTAACAGCACAGCTGAAAACCTTAGAACTATTAGAAGCAAACTCATGTAGAAGGAGTAGATGTCAGGAAACAAACTTAGAGCTGAAACCAATACAATTGAAACAAAAAGAAGAATACAAAGAATCAATGAATCAAAGACTTGATTCTTTGAAAAAGTCAGTAAGATAGATAAACCCTTATCCAAACTAGCCAAAAAGCAGAAAGAGAGTATCCAAATCAACAAAATCAGAAATGAAAAGGGGACATAACAACAGACCCCCAGGTAATTCAGAGAATTATGAGGTCATACTTTGAAAATCTATATACCACAAAAATGGAAAAACCTAGAAAAAATGGCCAGCTTTCTGGTCAGGCACCATACCATTTACCAAAATTAAATCAAGATCAAATTAAACACCTAAACAGACCTACAACCCTAAAGGAAATTGAAGCTGTCATTAAAAGCCTCCCAAGTAAAAAAAAAAGCCCAGGTTCAGATAGTTTCAGTGCAGAATTCTACCAGACATTTAAAGAAGAACTGCCACCAATACTCCTCAAACTATTTCACACAGTAGAAACTGAAGAAATATTGCCAAACTCTTTTTATGAGGCCATAATTACCCTAATACCTAAGCCAATCAAAGACGCAACAAAGAAAGTGAATTATAGACCTATTTCTCACATGAATATTGATGCTAAAATTCTCAACAACATTCTGGCAAACTATATATAAGAACATATAAAAAAATATCATCTACCAAGATCTTGTAGGCTTCTTCCCAGAAATGCAGGAATGGCTCAATGTACAAAAAAACATAAACGTCATCCATCATATAAATAAACTAAAGGAAAAAAGCAACATGATCATACCCTTACATGCTGGAAAAGCACTTGACAAAATCCAACACTCCTTTATGATAAAAGCTCTGGAGAGATCAGGAATATAGGGAAAATATCTAAATATAACAAAAGCGATTTACAAGAAGCCGACAGCGAACATCAAACTTAATTGAAAAAAACTCAAAGCAATCCCACTAAAATCAGCAACTAGACAAGGATGTCCTCTTTCCCCTTATCTATTCAATATAGTTCTCAAAGTTTTAGCTAAACCAATAACAGAACAAAAAGAGATTAAAGGGATACAAATTGGAAAAAAGAAGTGAAACTATCTCTATTTGCAGATGATATGATTGTATACATAAGTGACCCACAAAATTCTACCAGGGAACTTCTGCAGCTGATAAACACCTTCAGCAGGATACAAGATTAACTCAAAGAAATCAGTAGCCCTCCTATACACTAAAGATTAAAGGGCTGAAAAAAAAATGAGGGAAACATTACCCTTTTTAATAGCTGCAAATAGTATTAAATACCTTGGAGTAACTATAAGCAAAGACGTAACAGGCCTATTTGACAAAAACTTCAAATCACTGAAGAAAGAAATTGAAGAAGATATCAGAAAATGGTAAGATCTCCCATGTTCCTGGATAGGTAGCATCAACATATTAAAAATGATAGTTCTTCTAAAAGCAATCTACATATTCAATGCACTTCCTGTCATAATCCCAACACATTTTTTTACAGACCTTGGAAGAACAATACTCAATTTCATTTGGAATAGCAGGAAAGCCAGGATTGCCAAAACAATTTTGCTTAACAAAAGAACCTCAGGAGACATCACCATCCCTGACTTCAAGTTACACTATAGTGCTACAGTAATAAAAACAGCCTGGTAGTGGCATAAAAACAGACTTGTGGATCAATGGAATAAAATTGAAGAAACCAATATTAACCCAAAAAACCTATGAACACCTGATCTTTGACAATAAGGCCCAAAATATTCAATTGAAAAAAGATAATATATTTAACAAATGGTGCTGGCATATCTGGATGTAATGTGTAGGATGCAAATAGATCCTAGCCTATATCATCCTGCACCAAACTCAAATCTAAGTGGATCAAAGACATCAACATAAACCTAGCCACATTGAACTTGATAAAAAAGAAAGTGGGAAATACCCCTCTGACACATTGGCACAGGTGACTACTTCCTAAATATAACACCAGTAGCACAGACACCAAGAACAACAATCAATAAGTGGAATCTCCTGAAACTGAGAAGCTTCTGTAAGCCCAAGGACATAGTCAATAGGACAAAAGGACAGCCTACAGAATGGGAAAAGATTTTCACCAACTCTAAAAGTAATTGAAATGTTTTGCACATTAATGCATATTAAGCATATTATTGTCATTCCCACTATGCAATTTCTATCTCTGTTTAATTATACTAGTCATAATATATAATTATATTAGTCATAATATATAAATAAGATGGTTTGTATACTTCTGTTAAACATTTTTTATATTATAATATAGTTAGGATTCTGTTGTCATTTTGCACAATACATGTACCTCTGGCTAATGTTTATATGATTGTCATACTGGAAGTCGTCAGTCAGAGACTGTATACCCATTTATAGATTGCCTAATTTTTTTTTCTGATTATATTTCTTTTTTTTTTCCTTCTTTATTTTGTATTTATCAAAAAAACACAGTAAAAAAAAAGAATTTAAAATGTGGAAGGGTTAACAATAACTATACAGAGGATAAGAATCATAAGCATGGCTTATCAAGGGTGGAAATACAAATAAGATTGCTACACCTATATTTTCTTTGTGTTCATCTTTCCCTCTGAATTTTTTTTTTCCATCCCTGTATATCCTTATTCAAGGTCCCCTCCCC
>PVIH01013417.1:0-14878 GCA_004025045.1 Sigmodon hispidus
TCATGAACTCGTTCGTCAACGACATCTTCGAGCGCATCGCGGGCGAGGCGTCGCGCCTGGCGCATTACAACAAGCGCTCGACCATCACGTCCCGGGAGATCCAGACGGCCGTGCGCCTGCTGCTGCCCGGGGAGCTGGCCAAGCACGCCGTGTCCGAGGGCACCAAGGCCGTCACCAAGTACACCAGCTCTAAGTAAACGCCAAGTAAGCCTCTTGTAAATTCCAAAGGCTCTTTTCAGAGCCACCCACCTTCTCAAAGAGAGAGTTGTGTTCAAAAACACTGCACTAAATTTAATTTGTAGGATTTAGGTAACCTCAGTAGCTTCTGGCTATCAATACAACGTAAAATTTTAATCCGCCAGGCTTCGTTTCTGTTACTTTTTAGTTAAAATTGCTTTGTTGTCTTGTTTTCAAAGAAACGTTTCGTAGGAAGTCTTTTTTTTTTTTAACTCTACAATCTTGTGCTGCTAACCACGTCACTTCCGGTGAATCTGAGTCCACCCTTAAAAGTTGTAGAGCAAGGGTAACTAACCTATTAGGCGGACACTAAATAGATCTAGTGCGGGCGCGGGCGGGGTATTGTCTCTAGAACACTTTCTAGATGAAGTTCTTTAATTTGCTTTCAGTTTTAAAGACCTTAACATGAGAAACCTGTTAAAAGGACATCTTTTCAGACTTCTAGACTTAACACATGTCAGACTAGTTTTATTTAGAGTAAAACACTGACAGTCGCCAGCCTGAGTTTCTGGTGAGAAACGAAGCAATTGTTCGTATGCAGAGGTAGAACATGTTAGAACACTTGGCCTGTCTCAGTGACATGAAAGAGCAGTGAGGAGGGGAAGAACGTAAGCAGCCAGTGCGGTAGGGTGAACTGGAAGGAAGCCTACGACTTGAGAAATGCCCGAATGAAAGAAAGCCATTGCTGTGAATGTTGATTCATAAAAGAGAAAGAAATTTCAGTGTCCTTAGAGGATTTTTCTATTCCTCTGCTTGTCCAGATGAAAGGCTTGTCTTTGGTCCACCCTAACTGCCCACTGAAGTATTCTGGCCACTAATATTGACTGTACCCAAGCTCAGTGCACTTCCTCCAGGCTCACTTCTTGTATAAGCTGTCTTGCCTTTTTGATAACAGTTCCATAGCTTGCTCTTCCTTGGTACAATACTATGCTAATCCCTTCCTATACCATTTATTTCTAGAAGCTGGGTTAGATGTTTTCTATGTCTACATTGTAAGCCACCAGTTTGGGGAATTTCTGCCTTCTGTCTCCTCCATGCTGCAGTTTTGTTTTTGCACAACTCCTGCTTTTTCTGGTTCTCACTCATTTGGATGAATTGGTGCCACGGAACCACAAATCAGGCTCAAAAGTGTATAAAGTTTCCAGGGTTGGAGGAGTTTGATACTCTGTATTTGAAACAGTTCAGAATCCATAATTTTCTTTCTCTCCTTTGATGGGAATCATTCTGTTTCTTTTGTCACTTTTCCTTTTTACCTCCTTCACAACTTTGTGTGCCACTGTGTGTGTATGTGGTGTGATGAAGAATGTTTCTGTGCATTCAGATGGTTGTCAGTTTTCTCAAAAATAGCATACCTGTGTGAAAGAGAAGGTAAATATAAAATAGCTGCCCCCAGTAACTTGATTTTGATGAGACGTAGACCCAAACAAGACAGTTCCAAACCAGAAGAAATCAGTGAAATAGTATGTTGTCTCAAAATTTTGTAATTCCATGCCTGTTTGTTATATGCAGGCAGGGTTATAGGTTGAAGGTTTTTATTGCTAGGTTCCTTAGGAGAGTGAGAAACAATATAAATGTGCCTGATAAGACAGAAAGGTTGCTTCTACTATGTATAAAACTATTACTTAGTGAGTTTATTATAAGAGATATGGTCTAACAGTAGAATGTCTACCAAACCAGAGGACCAGAGGATTATTCCTATTCCTGCTCCCATAGAACCTCTGATTTAAAATCCAGACTTCAGTTTGTTTAATCAGAATACTTCTACAAAGCCTTTGTGTATTCACCCTTTATCAGTCTTTCCTTTTGTCCCACTTAACTCCTCTAACTTGCACAACTGTGTGAATCTTTCCTATTTTAGAAACACGTAACTTTTAGCACATTGTCTGTCTCTGTGGGAAATGAGTAAATTATGATGTAATTTAAATATAAATTGGTTCTTATACAGGTTTTCAAAAAGTATATCAACTTTAAAAACTCTCAATTATTATAAATTATTCCACATTCTTAGGTTTTAAATTAAGATGTGACCTCACGTTCATAATTGCATTTACACATTTTCTTAAAAATTTGCTTAACAGTTTGACTTTTGGCTTAATTGTGTTTACATGGATTTTTTATCATAATGTAAAAGTGTTATCATAATAATCTAGTTTACAGAAGTTTAAGGTTTATTTTATAAAAAATAAGGCTACCTTAAATTTACCAACTATTCCACTAGATTTATTTAGTTGAATGAAATAACTTTGTAATATAAAAATTTTTTACTTAGGCATTGAACTAAATAAAATCATAAAGTAATTTTTTTAGAGTAAATTTTTACGTAACAATAAAGATTTAACATATCCCATTAAAAACTGAATCCACATGCAAATAATAAGAACTTAGTTGAATATTAAATGGAATGAATTAGTGCCTCATCATTGGACATTATATTTCTAACTTAGAGGTTACAAAATATAAGACATTGAAATGTTTGTTGCTGCCTAGAGGCCTATCCCTCAGCAGCAGGCTCAGCAGTCAGAGAAACCAGAGAGGCAATGTGGACTAGGCAAGCTACTGGGACAGACACATAGACACACACAGAACCTTTTTTCTGAGGGCCAAAGTTCAATTCTTCATTTTATTTTCCTGTCTACTGGATGTTCCTTTTTTTTAAAATTCTTTCTCTGTTTTCCTCTTCTACCCCGATATTCCCCTTCTTCCCAGTTTTCTCCCTTATCTCTTCCTAATGTTGTCCTTTTTATTTCTTCCCTGATGTTTTTACTTATATCTTCACTTGTCTTATTTTTTCTTATCCCTTTTATACCACCTAAGACAATTACCTCAAAACTATAAGTCACATATTTTTCAAAAACAAATTAAAACCTTTACATAGGAAGAGATATATTAAAATCATAAGTTATATGTTTTCTTTAGAGGCCTACAAGTAGTTAAACATTTTTTGTTGAATTAATTTTCTGACATAACTTCATCGCAAAGTGATGATTCTTCTATTATTGATTAACAAGGTTTTAAGCAAGTGACTTATATTTCAGCCATTCCTTTTGCACCAGCAGGCGGCTGTTTGAGGTGTAGCAGATTTTTACTTTCTGTTCTAGAGAAATTTTAAATGAATGGTCACTTCACCATATGTTCTTTACACACAACAGGGTCATTTAATTTCCTTTCTATACTTTGTCTTTCAAAGTATATACCAGGGCCTGTGATTAATTCTGTAAGTTATATGGCCAAGGAACTGAGGCCTAACCTTAGGTGTAGAGATACAGTTGTTTTCTTTAATCATCAGCCTGTTTTCCAACAGGCAGAGGTCATGGGTCTATACTGTTCTTGTGTTTGTTTTCTGCAAATCTCACATCTAACAAAGGGTAAAGTAGCCCCTGGACTATTTTTCTTTTTAATCTTTTTTATATCTCTTAGTGGAGCAATTAGCAGAATAACCTAAATCATTTCCCCACTCATTTTTTCTGTCTTAACCACTTGAATCTTTTAGGCTAACTCATAAGGTCCAGTTAAATCATAGCTCTAACTAATCATTATAAAAGTTATCTTCTTATGATCTGCAAGTAAATTGCCCAGTGAGGAGTGGAATTTTCCTAGGAAACAATCACACTGTATTAGATACAGTGGAATCCCTTTATATAGTAATCACACCATGCCAAATACAGCAGAACATGGGAGCAGCAAACAGAAGGAAGACAGCAGAGAAGAAAGTGCTATTCTGGAAACAATCCTTTGGTGGGGGTGGGGTTACCACTCCAGGATGCATCCAAAGTAGCTTTGTTATCATCTGGGCTGTATTCCATAAACTCCATGGTTGACTGCAGCTCCCTTGACATGCCACCAGCAGTTTGTCCTGTAAGTTATGAATGTTGCTTGACAAATTAGAAAATATTGTTCTTTCCATTCGGGATAGCACTAGCCATCTTTATCTTTACTACTTTTTTTTTTCTGTAGGAGCAAAAGATAATGGAGATGCACCAGTGGACTACAGGGCCAGGCAGGTTTCTGATTGGAACTTTTTAGTGTATATATAAGGAAACACATTGGTGCTTTGTTTTAGGGCTGTCTTTAATTCCTACCAAGTTCCCTAGCTACACAGGAAAACAAATAAGGATACAAGATTATGGTTATGTTTACTCTGTTTTAAGGAAGTTGGTAGTCTGAAGTAATATAGTAATTCTGTTTAGTACATAGAAGACTCTAAAGTGAGACTGTCTCTGTTCTATTTTCTTTTTATGTAGCTAGAATTTATCCTTATATTTTAATGCAAAGATCAGTTCCTTACCAATCTTAAATTCAAGTTCTAAGTTTATAATAATAAATTTGCCAGGATGACTTTTAGACCAATAGCTAGGAGGAGGAGGAGGAGGAGTGGTTCTCATTTTTTTCTTGGTAACAATCAATTGCCCTCCATTCTGTCTGTAGAAAGGTTAGGGTACTAAAATAATTAGTTGTATTTGAGTTTCCAGGGACTACCTCCTTGTAACTAATTCTTTTGAAGAGAGTACTGCAAAAACATTTCTGGCAATAAAGTGCTTCCTATGCTGTAAGAAAACCAAAGCTCAATTTTCAGGACTTATTAAAAAATGCTGGGGGTATTGGTGGTAGTTTGTGACTGTAGTCAGCACACAATGAAATGTGTGTTAATAATTAACAGACTGTCCTTGAGGTATTGACAAATGCCACCATACTGACCTTGCACAGTACAATAATTACCTACTCAGAAAAACAGGATGAAGACTGAATGAAACATTAAATGAAGAACACTGGTTTGAGAACTGGTTCACACCAGTAAACCTGCTGCAAAGCATTGTTCCCTGTTGAAAAAAGGAAGCCTCTGGGGTTGAAGTTTAACCTGAGCTCATCACATGCTCATGGGGAGACTTTTAGGCAAGTCCAAAACTATTTCTGCACCTCAGAGTCTTCGCCTGTACCTTGAGGATAATGATAATAGCACCCACCTTCCTGGAGGAACACAGATCATGGTGTAGCATTGCTAAGTGTTTTCTTCCAGGTATGGGGAAAATTGTCACTAAGTGGCACTGGTGAAAATCCCAAAGACTGCTTCTTATTTTATTTTTTTCCACGTAAAAAGTATCTTGCCCCAGTTCTCATATTATGAACACAGAACTTCAATTTAAGATAGGTAAAAATGGGGCTAGAGAGATGGCTCAGTGGTTTAGGAGCACTGGCTGTTCTTTCAGAGGTCCCGAGTTCTGTTCCCAGCATCCACATGGTGGCTCACAACCATCTGTAATGGGTCTGTCCTGCAGGAATACATGCAAACAGAATACTGTATACATAATTAATAAATAAATAAAGATAAAAAAGATAGGTAAAAATGTAAGTTGTCAGAAAGAAGTTAACAATTTTTTTTTTCTTTTAAAAATTACATCTTTTCTACTTTGTGTGGTTGTCGTGGGTGGGGAAGCACTGGTTTGACACTGCACAAGTACAGGTCAGGGCAACTTGAAGAGAGTTCACATCTCCTTCCACCCAGAGGATCCAGGGACTCAGGTCATCAGATTGGGTAGCAAATGCCTTTACTCTCAGCCATCTTGCTAGGTCAAGGTCAAATAAAGATCTTTAATCTAAACACTTGCTGTCTGCTCTTGTCTGACCAAGTTTACACATTTTTATTTGTATTAAAAGGACTTGAAATGATTTTGTCAAAATCTTGGGACTATTTCATCCATCATAAAGAGATGGAACTTTACAAATATAGAATTCAGATAAAATGTCCAGTTGAGAGAAAAGGTACCTGCAGTCAGTTGAGCCAAGTATGTAGCTGCTTTTCTTCAAGACATAATAATAAACTCACTAAATTACTTAGAGTCTAAAATCATCTTGCTGAGTCTTTAAGTACTATGGCTCATTATAAATTAGAAAAAGGGAAGTCAGATTTCTTATGAGCTCCTAGTTCTGAGTGGAGAAAAGCAGTTGAGGGGCTAAGAGTTGGTTCAGTGGTTAAATGGCTGCTCTAATAGAGAGGACCTGAGTTGAATTTCCAGCATCCAGTGCCAGGGGATTCAGTGCTCTTTTCCTAGTTTCCATGGGAGTGAGGCATGCAAGTAATATTCAGATAAGCATAAAACACTCATAAAATAAGATAAAACATAAAATAAAAGAAGTGTAGTTTGGGGCTCTCCTAAAGGTTATATGTAGCTATTTCCCAATGTTCTCTTTGTAGCATATTGTTGGTCACACCTGTGTTGTCCCTGCTGCTGACTCTGAAATGGTGAAGAGTAGGAAATGACAACATTCCTCTTACTCTGATCAGAGAAATTTATTGAGAGGAGGCAACTTCGGGAATTCTTGACCTGCAGTCTCAGGCTTCCTCAGGAGTGTCACAAGATCTTTATTTCTCCATTATAAGATGTCTCATCATAATGAAGAGATGGAGACCATGTCATTGACCTTCAGGGAGAATGTCTCTTTCCATTTTCTGGCTTGGATGTCCTTGGTCCCCAGACATCACAAGCTAGCAGACATATAGATAGTAGTGGTTGGGACTCTGTGAAAGAGAACTAGGCCTGGGAATGATAAGCATCATTCTACCCACCTTTATTTGGCTTTATATTACCCCCAGCAACTACTGGGGAACAAAGAAATACAAACGAGTCACCCACCCTTTTGGAAAGTAAACAAGGTTCCATGATAGGAGAGTAAGGACATGTCTGGTTCCTGATCTTCCTCTTCTTTCTATCTTTACCTGTTGGGGATCCTGCAAGCATCATGGCTGCAGGGAACACAACTTGAGAGAGGTGAAGAATGAAACAAGTCAGCACCACCTTAGCAGGAGCTAGGACAAAAACTTCCAGAGTCTGACCTCTGAGTTTATTTTTCCTACACATTTAAGCACAGAAACTTTGGGGAAAAGGTTTCCATGTGACTATTATCACATCAAAGCTTTAGGCATAGTTACAGAAAAACTCCGTAGCAAAGTAGCAAAGCATCTGAGACCTTTACAATAAAAATGAGGCCCACTTCTTCCTTCTTCCCCTGCTCTGTTGGATCAATACCAAGGAGTTACCTCCAAAGACTGTTTCATGGGCAAAGAACTAATGCTCACCTTCACAGGACTTCCACCCCAGCTGGGAGGACAGTGGTTAATCTAATTGTACAGAATGTCAGAATGGCTTAAATTCTGGGAAAAGAGAAGGTGTAGAGCAGAGAAAGGAGGATTATTCATGTCCATAAATATAAAAAGTAGGACACTGATGCAAATGTTTGCTATAATTAGTAGTTAAATGTAGCATAGTGCTCACTGTGTACCAGGCACTGCTCTAAGAGTCTTAATTAATCCTCAGACAGTACAATGTTATCTGGGGAATGCCTGAGGGATTAAGCCAGTAAAGAAGACCAGTGCAGACTGGTTAATTCTATCTTTGGACTATTCTGAATGCTTCTTTTAAGTCCACTTGTATTTATGAAAACAGACATGCTGGGAGGAACACAGTGAGCAAGCTCTTGGGCCTTCAGAGGTCGGTCACACCTGAGTTAGGAGTGAACTCCCTTCCCCTGCTGTTGTCACCAGGCTCTTCCCTACAGGTGCTTGATAGAAACCACCCCAGGACAACGTAGACCACTTCTTTTGTAAGTGCCTGCCTCATGGAGTCTCTCTAAAATATAATAATGGCTATAATATAATTACTAAAGTATAGTAAAATGTTACAGTGTCAAGTGAGAGGCACTGTGATGACATGGATGAACTTATTCAGCACACTTCCCCCAGGCTCCTATGTCAGCACAAAGCTATTAGAGGAAATTCTCTGCTATACGAGCCCTGCATACATTCCCCGTACTGGCCTTTGAACATGGAGAAAACATAATTTAAAATTTACCTTTGTTTACTTGTCAAGAGGAAGAGGAAAATATATAACATATTATAACACCCCTCAAATAGACTTAGCATGATGGGGGGGGTACTTTTCCATTGGTTTTATTTATTGTAAAGGAAGGTGGAAGTGACCTACCTCCCCTGAAGCTGCCTAAATGCATGAGCATTTGAGAGAGTAGAGGTTTCTGGAAACTCAGTGCCTGCCTCCTGTGGGAATAACAAACAGTACTTTTAGCTACTTGCCTCATTCAAGGACCCTGGAGTCCTGCACAGGCGGTTCCCAGGCTTGGCTCAAGCTTATGCTCTCACTTTATCCCTGTACCCAGACAGCACCACCACTTCCCTTAGAAACAACCCACCCACTCTTATTTCACCCGAGTGCTTTCTGCCCTTAACTGAATCTCATTAATCCTTAACTGAAGCCAGGATCAAGTAGAACAGGTGGTAGGTTTACTGCGGAGGCCTAGCCTTTAATAAATAAATAGCACCTGGGGAAATCTGTCCCTGTTTCTGAATTGCATCTTCTATAATCAGGAGGGGAGCAGCAATAGTTATGGCATAATGTGGCTGTGATGACTAAGTGCATTGAATGGTAATTATATTCTTTTAAGAACATTGCCAGTCTCCAGAAAAACCAGTTAAACCAATTAACAGTGTTAATCCCCATTGTCATTTTCAGACAGAGCAGCAGGCATCTGCAGCTTAGCTACACTGGGTCACCCTCTTCTCTTTTTTCTCTCTCTACAGGAGGAGTAGACCTGGAATCTTTTCTACCACCCGTCATTGCTGGATGTTGTTTCATTTGACAAATGAGACAGTGGAAATGGGTGATACTAGTAGATTAATGGCGGTGTTTTCAAAACTCTAGAGCACCTGATAAGGCCAACTGATAAGCAGCTGGCTTAAAATTCTATTAAAATGTTCATTGTAGAAATTTGTGAAAAGACACACATATGTAGAAAATTAAAATACCCTTAGCGAAATTAAAATATTCCTAGCAAAAGAAAGCTTTTAAGTGTTTGTGATATGCGAATATATAATGTACATATAATAAAAATGTCATGTAAAGCAAAAATGCATTGTAAGTATGTAATTTTAATTAACTTAAAATATGGTTAGAAATTATGATTTATGGAGGTACATTTTATTTATTTATGAATGAATCACTTCCTATGTAACTAGTTTTGTTTTTTTAGCTACTTTTGAGTCTTTGTTTTTGTGGAATACAAAGCATGCATTTATAAATCTTTGTTTATAAATCTTCACCTTTTTCTTCTTAAAGGGAAAAACTTAGGTCAACCAACTGAAAGAGATGAGTTAAGAACATAGTTAGAGTGTAGGCCGGCCGGTCATCTGCAAGGCCCTGTGGTCAATTCCCCCACGGTATTGTTTGAAAGAAAAAGAAAGAAGAGAAAAATGAAGGCAGGTATGGTGGTGGTCACCAGTAACCCCATGACTGACTGAGGAGGCCAAGACAAGAAGATTGGGAGGAGAAAGGTAGTCTGGGCTACATAGTTCTGCACTGTGAAACAAAACCAAAATGTGGACAGGTTTGCATATATCCAATTTTATGGTTATTTTCAGTTGCTTGGGGTAAATATGAATCCAAGTTCTTTTTCTGGAATTTCAATTATAGAACCTACAAATTCTTTTAAGTCTGTCAGTTCTGTGTTACTTTTAAAGCAATCGAATAATGTGCTCTTCCAGGCTGTAAAGGTCCACCCTATGCCTGCCTGGCACTGATAGTTAATGGCTTACAAAGTCTGTCTCTGGTCAAGGTTCAGAGAAACCAAACTGATATAAAATACATATGGTGCTCAGAGGTCCATACCATTCACAGTGGAAAATCACCCTGCACTGGCAAGGTGGAAATCAGTCTCGTGACTCTCAACTGACAGTTTTTATTTTTTTCAAATGAAACACACTAGAATAAAATATATAAATTCAGGTACTTCATTAAGATTCTCTTGTTTTCTGAAGTGTGCATATGTGTGTGTGAGGGGAGGTGAGAGGGGGCATGTTGTCCTCTTGCAATAAAAAATTTAATGCCTTGTCCTTGCTTTAGAAATATTTCAGATACAGACTTTTTCCCAAACTGTCCCCCTAGACACTGCCTTTGAAATTCTAAGGTTCCTGTAAGGGTCCCAACCTTATATACCCAGCCCTTATTGGTAATAATGTTGATGTTTATACAGAACATTCAAAGCCTAGACAAATATTACAATAACAAAATAATTTTCTTGAACTTCTGATGCCTTTTGGACCAGAGTATCATTAACACATTTTATACACATGCAATTAGGGTCCTTCACAAAATAGCTCTAATGGATTATCTTTGGGTTGAGATTCTGGTCCTTGATGATAAAAGATAGAAAGGCAGGAAATTCAGGAGAAATGGGCAGGGTTTACCCTTAGTTAGGGTTTCTATCATTGTGAAGAGACACCATGACTATGGCAACTCTTCTAAAGGAAAACATTTAATTGGGTGGCTTACATTTTCAGAGGCTTACATTTTCAGAGGTTTAGTCCATTATTATCATGGTGGGGTACATGGTGTCATATAGGCAGACATGGTGCTGGAGAAGGGACTGAGATACCTACATGTTGATCTGCAAGCCACAGTAAGTGGTCTGAGATGCTGGGTGTGGCCTGAGCACATATGAGACTTCAATGCCTGCCTCCACTGTGACACTTTCTCCAACCAAGTGCCACTTGCTTTCAAAACTCTTTAGGATCCTTCACCTCAAACTCCTCAACTCCAAGGTCTAGTGTATGCTTGTCCCTGGGAGTTAAGTTTCGGTACAACTATCTCAAACAAAAGAAACACAACAATTTACAAACTGCTTAAGGACAATACGTATGTCACCTTTGAGCATGACTGTCAGAACTCTCCTCCCTAAACCTGAACTGCGTATCTCAAACAAACCTATGAGTTCATTCATGGAAGGAAATTCTTGAAGAGAAACAAGTGACCACATCATAAAATTTTACTTAAGTTTTGAACTGCTTTATTAAACTTTAAAAATGGTTGAGCAATGTAAATTCAAAACCCACAAATACACTCTCTCTCTCCTCTGCAGTACTCGACTTTGAACCTAGGGCTATCACATGCTAGATAATTACTTTACTACTGAGACAGTTTTCAGTGTGGTTTTTATTTTGAGACTGTCTTATATTTTTTTATCTTGAAGTTGGCCAGGCTGTCAGTGAACTTAACTCTACAGGCCATCTTGCTTTGAATTTGGACCCTCTTTCTCTGGCCTCTCAACTCTAGGGGGTAAAGTTCTGCATGCCAGGCCTGTTAAGACACAAGTACACCCCTTTTTCCTGAGACACAGGCACCTACTCATACTCAATTTTTCCTTAACAAACAGCAACTTTTCTCACACTGTCTTGTCCTGAAATTCTTATTTCTGTGGCATAAGTTAAGATCCTTGCTTCACATGAGTAGATATTTCCATTAAGAACTTTTTTGTGTTGGATCATGTTTGTTTCACTTTAGTTGACATAGACACACTACACACTTGTTTCAGCATTCTCCAGAATGGGTTGGGTTTTATTCCTTCCTCTTTATTTATTGAGTATCACATTTTCTTCTCTTCTTTGGGCGTTTTTATTTTCAAGTCCATGGTGGCCTCAAACTCATGGCAATCCTCTCTTCTACTTCAGCTTCTTTAGTATTAAATTATAAGCATGTTGGCACCATGCCCAGTTGTGAGTACTCTTATGTCTAGACATGTCCCATGGATAAGCTCTGAAAAGAATATTTCTCTAACACACCTGTGGCCCCATCTATCAGCCCAGACACATTAAGAGGTTGCAGACTGTTTTTCCAGCTATATAATTTTATAGTTAATTAGTGGGAAGGCACTGTGTCTCTAAGTCATAGAGAAGACAGAGGGAGTGGGCTGCTGGTGGTGTTCAGCTGGAGAAAAGAGAGGCATACTTAGCTGATTGAGCTACACGGGTGCCTTTGTCGAGATGTTTATAACCATATTTGAACAGTTTCTCTTAAGATTCAAGGGAAGTAGCATGCTTCTCACATGCTCTGTGGAGTGTTTATTAGGCAGTGCTCCCTTCAAGAAGGTCTCACCTTGGAATTCTGGGATAATTCTAGGAACACTGTCTAATTCCACAATGAGATGGCTAAGACATCTGTGCTACTTTTGCTACATACATAAATAATTTCGGTAAGAAATAGGATCTGAATAATTGATTTTCTTCACCAGTTAGAAGCTACATATATAGAAGACTCCTCTGGAGACGTTTGATATATTTTCTACCAAAAATTACTTTTGAATTTTCAAGGAAAAGAGAAAAGTTTTCTTTTTCTTCTTGAATTTGATTGAAAATTAAGGGCTTTTCCCACTAGTTCTGGCATGCAGGAACATTTGTCAATAAAAGGTAGAAAGTCTGGTGGAATCCGAGTCCCTACGGGTCGCCTAGCATCGTAACCAGAGTGATTCTGCAGTGAGCACATTTGTAAGTTTCTACTTTTGGGGGAGAAAGAAACACAAACTCTCCTTCTCCAGGGGCGGGGGGAGGTGCCTGGGGATGCACCAATCACAGCGCGCCCTGCTCTATATAAGGCCCCTCCCGACCCCCCAAGACCCCCTGTGCTGTTGGTGCTAATTTACTTTCCCACTGGGTGTATGTAGTTCTTGACTAATTCTTGGCTATGTCAGAAACAGCTCCTGCCGCCTCAAGTAGCCTTGCCTCAGCTCCTGCTGAGAAACCTCCATCTAAAAGGCGAGGGAAGAAGCCAGGTTTGGCTGCTGCTCGCCAACCCCGGGGTTTCTCGGTTTCCAAGCTGATTCCCGAGGCCCTTTCAACGTCTCAGGAACGGGCAGGAATGTCCCTTGCTGCTCTCAAGAAAGCCCTGGCTGCAGCTGGCTATGATGTGGAGAAGAATAACAGCCAGATCAAGCTGGCCCTCAAGAGACTTGTGAATAAAGGGGTCTTGGTGCAGACCAAGGGCACCGGCGCCTCTGGCTCCTTCAAGCTCAGCAAGAAGGCAGCTCCTGAGAACGTCAAGGGAAAGGTCAAGAGATCTGCTTCCGCCAAGGCGAAGAAGCTGGGCTTGTCCAGGGCCTCGAGGTCCCCCCAAAGGAGTAAGACCAAGGTTGTCAAGAAGCCCAAGGCCACACCTACAAAAGCATCCGCAAGCAGACCGACCAAAGGCGTGCAGCCACGGAAAAGCCCCGCCAAGGCGAGGGCAGCCAATGCGAGTAGGCCGAGGATGGTCCTGGAGAAGACCAACCCGAGGAAAGCAGCAGCAAAGAAGTGAACTTCAAAGCCAGATTTTAAAAACCCAAAGGCTCTTTTAAGAGCCACTTCTATACTTTTTTAAAATGGCAAGACACTTTAAACAAAAGTTAACGAGGTGGACAGTCGCTTCTGGGGGATCTGTCTTAGAATTAAAACGTTTGGAGGACCCTAGGTGTAGCCTATTTACAAATTTTGTTGTGTATTAGTGCTTCATATTAGCATAAAGGTCACCATAGGTTCATTCCATTCTAGAAATGCCCACATCAAGGAAGGAAGCAGTAGCTGCCATTTTGACCAAACATTGTACTTCAATTTATCCTTTAAAACACTATTAATGGTTTCCGGGCTTTCAAAGCACCACTATGAACCCAGATATTTAGAACTCAAGCTAGAGGTTATATGCGTTTTTCTTTAACGGAACCTTTAGGATTTCTTTGATGGATTGAAAAACACAGCAAGCAGTTTCAAGAATCTTGAAAGGTTTGCAGTTGTCAATAATGATTCATTTTTTGTTCCTTTTTATAAAATGGCTTAATACTATTTTGGTTTAACAGCTACAAATACAATGTATTTTTATGAAAATAACATGTAGGTTTCATGAGATTGACAAGAGCATCATTAAAAAAAAACCATTCTTTTATAAAAATGTTAGAGTACTACTAACAGTACTGGGGAAGTGTGGACTGAAATACTTGAAAATTTAGTTTTTTAAACTTCTGATTAGCAGTTTTATGCATTAAAGAGTGCCTCAAGTATCAAATTTATATTATTGTATTTTAGGCCTTGATTTGAGAAGTGACAAAAGACCGTAGAGGGCAGTTTGAGAGATGAGTCAAAAACATTTGCTGCTCTGGAGGATTTGAATTTCAGCACACAACAGGTGGCTCACAACTGCCTGTAATTCCAGCTTCCAGGAAATTCAACGCCCACTTTGGCATCTACACGTCACACACGCGTGAATCTAAAATGACAGTCATTGAACTACGCAGTTCGTGTATACAAAGGTGATCCCCAATAAAGAATGCTTAGGCCTCATTAATTGTATACAATGAATAGCTAAACATTTAATTTAGTATCTTTGTGTACAATCAACCCTTGCTTAAGACATGATGGCCGTCCTGAGCTTAGAGTTTGGAGAACGGAGAGAAATGTTTCACATACGTGGCTAGGCAGAGTTCTCTTATGAATGGTACTTATTAGTGGACATAAAGGCAGCGGAAATCTTGCACCATTTATCAGATGTTTTCAACGTGACAATTTTATAGTGTATCCAGCATTGGCTCACAAGTCAAGACACTGAGGCCATGACGAGATGGGCGAAACTCATGGCCTCAGCTTTACGTGGCCAACAATTGACGTTACCAGCAATTCAGTCCTACAAGCTTAACTACCTTGAAAAGAACATTAACAGCACCTATTTAGGCCCCACTAAGCTACACAGAAAACGTGAGCGAAACAGCTCCTTAACATTGAGTTAGTGGGTGGCCCTGAAAAGGGCCTTTTGGACAAAGTAAAAAAAGTCTAATAGCTTAA
>PVIH01013417.1:14978-58624 GCA_004025045.1 Sigmodon hispidus
CGTTCTCCAGGAAGACCTTGAGCACCCCGCGGGTCTCCTCGTAGATGAGGCCGGAGATGCGCTTGACTCCGCCACGGCGGGCCAGGCGGCGGATGGCGGGCTTGGTGATGCCCTGGATGTTGTCGCGCAGGACTTTGCGGTGGCGCTTGGCGCCTCCTTTGCCCAGGCCCTTCCCGCCCTTGCCGCGACCAGACATGGTTGCTGTAAGTGGTTTGTCGAACCCACGTTTCCCTTTAAATAGACCTCCTGCGGACCTGATTGAAAACCAAAGGCGTTAGGCGGGGCTTTCGAGTCAGGCCCTTGAAAAGGGGTGGAGCAAACAGAATGAGTCATTATTATGTGAAGGTTTTGATTGGCTAGCAAACGCCAACTATTTTGCCTGTTTTGTCAAGTACAGATTTCAATCGTGAGGAATTTTTTTTTTTTTTAAATCATTTTTGCGCTAAGTAAAAGGCTTGCTGGGCCATTGTGCAAAGCAGGCATTACCATTTCACGTTTGTTTTTATTTCCATATTGCTATTAAATTAGTTGATGTTTCCTTTGTGCGGACGCATGTAAAATATCAAAACGGTGAAATAAAAGCGCCAAGAACACCCCTTAAGGGTAAAGTTTAAGCCTGTTCCTGACGACTTTGTGAAGGCAAAAACATTGGAAAAAAAGCATCTCAATTGTACCTTCTAACTGTAGACTTCACATTCCTCATCTCGGGTCAGCCACCTAGTGACTCCTCCCCATCTGTTTTTTTTTTTTTTTTTTTTTTTTTTTTTTTTTTTTTTTTAAAGACTGAACAAAGGGATCAATTTACATTACGGATTACCCTTTAAGTGCTGTGTTCTTTTGATCTGTCTTGGTTCCAAGGGGTCCTCCCCCCACCCCCACTGCTTCCAGCCCTTGTTAATCACAGCATGGCTTGCTCAGGTTTTGAAAAGGCGTATTTTGTAGATCTGGAAATTACAGTGCAGGGCTAATACTTGATTAAGGTCGTTACAAAGTCTCCAAGGTCCTGGTGAAGCCTGAGATAAGGTTATTGGTGGCAAAACAAAACTAATCCTTTTTTTTTTTTTTTTTTTAAAGGCAGAAGAGCAGGCAGCATTAGATCTTAATGTGGGTTTATTGTTGGTTTTGGACTTCCAAATTTTATTTTCATTTAACAATGAGGTAGAAGAGGTGGCTCACAAGGTAAGAGCATTTGATACTCTCCCACATGTCCCAGGTTTGGGCACTAGTACCCACGGCATAACTCACAATCTCCCATAACTCCACTTCCAGGAAATTGATACCCTTTTCTGACTTCCTTGTGTGCCACTAGTGCAGGCAAAACACTCACACAGTGAAAATAAAATCTAAAATGAAATATCACGGCTAGTTCACTTTTAAAGTAGATACAGCATTCTGACCAAACTGCAAGCCTTTAATTCCTGTCTCTTGTCACACAGTCCTACCACAAAGGCCTTGTACCAGGAGTCCCAGCTAAGTATGAATTAAAAACACATTCAGAGAAATTATAGTTTGAAAATATTTCCGATAAATTCCTGGGGCTATAGTTAATTTTGAAGTGTTGCAGAATATTTATTCTTTACTACAGAAGACATCAGAGGTCTGCTACTAAATAGCACTGGCAAGTCCTTCAGTAGTTTGGCAAGAAATGGTGACAGTTTTCTACTACAGGCTTTCTTAGTTTACAGATAAGTATTGTAGTGATTATCAGCTGAATTAAAATTCCAGAACAGTAATTTCCTAGCTATTAACTAGACATTTCAAACAGCAGGCTAATCTCTATGAGCCTATTTTCATAACATTGAAGTAAAAGCTAATAATGCTCAAAAAACCTGCACCCTTCCTTATCGAACTCCCTGGAGGAAATAACTGTGAGAACAGCCCAACATCTAGTAAGTATTAAATTAACAAGTTACCTAAAATGTTAACTTTTGCAAACAGTTGGGGGAATGGGAGGCTTCTTGCTCGCCATGTGTGAGGCTTTGGGTTTTATTTTCAGTACAGAAAACAAATTAGTTTTAGAAAACATTTGTTCCACAAAAGATGTTACAGGGACTGCAAATTCTTATTCTGGCAAATGGAAAGATGAGCAGAGTTTCCTCAACATGTTATTTTTCTCTTCCTCCACCTTCGTCAGTTCATAAGAAACAGTGGGCTGGAGCCATCAGAATATATGGCTAGGTGATGTCCACTAAAATCTAAACAAATGCAACAAAAATAATCCAGGGTTTCTGAAAATTGGCTCCCTGGGTCCAGAAACATTGCATTAAGGTTCTGTATGCAAAAGAGTAGGGATTAGTCACCAAAACATAAACAAGCTATGCTCCAACACATTCAGGAAGATTTGAAATTTCAGGTGTCAGTCAACCCACACACCTTTCATGCTTAAAGTGGTACTAATGACTATCAGGTCATTATTAAATTTCTTAAAATTAAGGTATTCGCTTAAAAGTAACATGACAAAATTTTGCACTGAACCCGCAACATTTTGCTTTGGACTGTGTCCGGGAGTTCAGTGGGAGGAGTACTGAGAGACAGTCAGGAAGAACTACTTCTCTTTTCTCGATGTCACATTTGAGAGGAAGTGCTTTCCGGGTGGAGCTCCCTGCAGCCCTGAGTCACTATGAAGGAACCTAGGAGATCACTGAGTTGCTTGTTGCTTCTTTCTGTTGGCAGCTCAGAATAGTGGCCTCTCTAGTACCAAGTACATAATTCTGTTTTCTATAATTTTCATGTACTTTCTCTTTAAAAATATGTTCTGGGGCTGGAGAGATGGCTCAGAGCACCTGCTGTTCTTCCAGAAGTCCTGAGTTCAATTCCTAGCAACCACATGGTGACTCACAACCATCTATGATGACATCTGGTGCCCTCTTCTGGTATGTAGACATACATGCCAGAACACTGTATACATAATAAATACATTTTTTAAAAATATCTTCTATACAGACACACAGACACACAGACACACAGACACACACACACACACACACACACACACACACATCCTTCTTGTTATTTATTCTTTTAAGAAAGTTTCAAGTAGCTCAGGCTGGCCTCCAACTCACAGTACAGTGTAGCTGAGAATAAACTGGACTCTGATTCATGTTCCTGAGTCTACCTCCCAAGTGATAGGATTATAAGTATGCCTAATGTACCTGGTGTTTTTTTTCTGGACAAGAGTTGCCACTTCAACCAGCCCCTACCCAACACTTCATCTTAGTCCTTGTCCCCGACCTTTTGCAACCAATTGTGATATGTTGGAATGATCCACCAGGTGGCAGCCTTTTCAAGCTACCATATTATGTTACTGTTTAACCAGATGTAAGAGAAGTGGGAGATTTGAAATTTAAGTCTAACTCTCCAAATCCAACCCCTAAAATTTTATGAAAAAGTCAGAAATGACACTAAGAAAAATACTAAAATGCAAATGTATCATTTGTGCAGTATAATGTACTATTATTTAATTAACTATAAGATTTCCATGTGAGGTGGAGGAAGCCCTGTGGCATTTTGCTATGTACAGAGTGATATTTAAAGAGGATAAATCACAGTGTGCTTTCAGCTCAGCTTGTATATTGACACTTGCTTATAACTCAGATAATGTCCTTATAGAAACGGAAAACTAGCTATCACAGTGCGCTAAAAGTATTCTATAAAACACAAAGAAAAACATACAAATCTGTAACTCCAATGTTCAAAAAGTGTAGTTTAAGGTAAGCGTGAGCCCATAGGAAATTTGATGCTGTCCTGAATTATATGGTTCCCAATGTAAAAAAAAAAAAAAATTAAACCAGACCAAAACAAACAAAGCCGAAATTAGAAGTAATATAAATGTCCTTAAAATGATATAAGTTAGCTACATCCATAGATGAATAAGAATATTACAAAACTGTGTACTACAAAATACAATGGCATACTTACAAAATCATGTGTTTGCTGGTTGCACACAATTGGACAGGAGAGACACGGAGACAATATACCAGCTGCTAGTAACTTTTGTTACTCACTGAGAAAATGGCAGTTCTAAGTTTATCTATTTTCAACAGTGGATTTAAATTTTGCTGGGGTTTTTTCCTACCTAACTTTAACAAACAGAAAAAAGACAAAGGTCAAAACAAAAACAAACAAACAAACAAAAAAAGAGTTGAGGTCCCAGTTCAAATGTTGGTCTGAGGCACTTGGTTTTTAAGATGGAATGTACAGCACAGTCATGCAGGCAAATGTGTGCATTGGGGAAAGGTAAACACGTGCCATCTGTATGGAGACATGTGCCCACACACACAGTTGAGCATGCATATGTACACATACATGAACACACATGAGAAGGCAGATTTGTGTACTTACACAAACACAATACAAACATAAGGCTTGGCTTTCAAACATGAACAGATAAACATCTTCTCTGCAATCTAGTAATTTCTAAGTGGTTTAGTTAGATGCTGTTTCTTGTTTTAATGTGCACAACTAGGCATGAGCATCAGGACCCCAGCAACTCCAGGCATTCACACTACCTGTCAGTTTCCATTTTCCTTCCTTAAAATGAAACAGAGGTTAAGAGTACTGATGACTGTTCTTCCAGAGGTCCTGAGTTCAATTCCCAGCAACTACATGATGGCTCACAACCATCCATGATGACATCTGGTATCCTCTTCTGTTTACTGTATACTGTATACATAATAAATAAAATAAAAATCTTTTTAAAAAATGAAACAAATTGGCAGATTATTGGCTACAGGGACACACCCTTGAAAGTTCTGACTCCAGTGGCACTGGCTTCACGAACACCAGACAGATAAATACATATATATATTTTGCCTGAACTAAAAGACAGATGCCAGAGGAAATAAGAGATTGAAAGAACTCATGGTAGTTAAGGGTTGGAGAATGTTGGCAGCTATTTCTCATCATGTGGGTCAAACTCACTGAAAAGAAACCCCAGTGTGGGAGCCCATACAGTAATTTGATTTCCCATACTGACTGGAAGAGTAATAGAGTTACAGTGATTCAGTTATTTTAGAGTTCAAAGGAATTCAGCTTGCTCCTTGTGTTAACCTTGATGATCAAGGGACTAGTTTAAGCCCCTAGGGAAGAATTCATTATCTTACTGCCTGAGCTAGTAGAAGACACATAATGTGATAGTGAAGCTGCTTGTACTGTGCTTTGTTTGAATCCTGGCTTCATGGTTTCCAACCACAGGGTCCCTCCCAGTTTCTTTCCTATCTTCTGTTATATCTTCAGCTGAGTGCCTGCCCCTAACTACCCTTGTGACTCATCTACTGGACCTGACACCCCAGGAGATAAGAAAAGGGTCATCTCCTCTTTTCTCCACTCCCTCATGCAACTAACCCAGGGAGTGGTGCACAGTGCATCACGTCTGTCTATCTCTGTGTAATTGTGAGATACTGTATTTTTCACTTTCTGCAAATAAAGAAAAGGAATGTTGGTGCAGATAATAATTTCCACTTCATAGAAACATTAGGACTTCCAAGCCATGGTTTAGCAGGTGATCAGAGCAGAGTATAATATCACTCTTCACAAGTGCAAGCCATACTTTATTATTATAATCATTCATGATTTCTATTATTAGGACAAGGTGAGAAGGTACTTCATAGGCATCATGCCACAAATGCACATGATATTAACTTTTGAAAACCTGCTCAACACTTTTGTAAATATAGATACATAACCATCATTATGCATTTAGACATCTATATTTCCTCAGAGGGTGCCTTCTTAGGTTGTACAGTGGGTCGCCTTCACAATTGTATTGATGACCCATGTAACACTCCAATGTCAGAGAAGTCAGAGCTTGGTTGCAGAGGGATCACTAGATAACAGATGGAGAGGCTCAAAAAAATGTTGAGTGGTTCTTGGATTCGGGAATGTATGTACAAAATTCTGGCATATGTATGTGCGTGCATCCCAGGATAAAGATTCATAGCTCCTTCAGATGTGAAAATAAATTCTGTATTCCCAAATTTAAAGAGCCTTTTTAAGAAGTAGACATATGGAGTCTAGATGGATGGAGGAAATGAAGGATGCCTCCAGAAGCATCTGGAGATTTGTGAAACGAGTTCTGGAGGGAGAGATTGCCTCTGGAGCAGTCAGCATTGTTCAGGAACTCAAAGACTTGACTAGAATAAACATCTTAACAAAGGGAACAGGGAAAGCTAAGAGCAGAGCATCTCAAGCAGTTTCTGTGTATTAGGTCCAACTCTGATCTAGAATGAAGCAAGATTGTTTCCTCCAGGTCTTCAGTGGATCTCCTCTCTTCCCTGGGTCTGCAGGCTGAAGGTCATTCACACTCAGCTAAGACATAGTCACCCATGGTTTCTTCTGGGAAGACAAGAGACACAGGGAGAAGCATCACTGGCCAGGCGCCATCTTGTTCTGTCCCGTTCTACCTCCTCCATTCCTTTCCTGCTTGTCCAGGGACTCCATGGGGTTTCAGAAATGGATCTCTCTTCTTATGAAGCTTTTCAGAGGCTGCTTTCCTTGTCACCTAATTCACCTCTCACAACCCTTTTATAAACACACAGACATTGTTCACTTTTGCTTTTGTGACTTCACTAGCTCCTAAGTCATCATAATGTAACGTAATGTTCCACAAAATTATATAGGCTGGCTTCTGGCTCTCTCTCATTTTCCAATGCAGTAGATACTCAGGGCGATATGTGGTAGGAGACAATTTGTGAATGAAATACATACAAAGTCAGGGACTTACTTAGCAAGTTTGTGCTACCTGATGTGTGTGTGTGTGTGTGTGTGTGTTCTAAGACTGTCTTACAGTATAACCAACCCTTCAATTCCTGCTGAGATTGGGTCACAAACTACCCCACTTGTTTTCCGTAGCTTTTCTGGGTGTTATTTGAGCATTTCTTCCAGCAACATGTCAGATCATTTTATTCTCAGGGGTCTTCTTTAGCTGCACTTTCTGGTTATAAACTCCATTCCATACTACATTTAGATTCTGAAACTAACACAGTGGCTTTCTCAGCCTCAACACCCTGACTAGACCTTAAATAACACCTGCATAATAGCAGGTGCCTAGAAGGTGCTTCCTGAATTAGGAACTCCCAATCTAGAAAACATAAAACACCCCGGAAACATTCTGCCACTGTCAAAGCAAAGAGCATAGAGAGGGCATCCTGTAGAAGTCTCATTTTCTGCAGGAGTTAGTGTCCGGAGGAAGAAGTCCCAGGACATTTCCTCAATATTCCTACTCACCCGATGCCTTCCTTTTCCTTAAGATTAGGAACAAAATTCCAACACAGAAGGTGACACAGATAGTGACCGCACTGATGACTCCAATAATCATGGCCTGAGATGGCACGGGCTCTAAAATGACAAATGTAAATTCAAGCCTCTGACTGCCACACCCCAACCCCAGCAGACCTTCTCCTCACAGTCAAGGTGACCACCTCTATGACAGATGAGTGGCCCTGCATGCCCATCCTTACCCCACATGGCAATGAGGGGATGGTCCAAGCCTGGGTGATCCACCTGACAGGTAAACCTTGTCTCATCTCCAGGGGCCACAGTCAAGGTCATTTGGCCCTGATAGGTTCCATCCCCATTAGGCAGCACATCCTCTGGTTTGACATCCTCAGCATCCAGTGGCTGCTTGTCCTTCAACCACCTCATGGTGATGTTCTGGGGGAAGAAGTTCAGAGCCTGGCACCTTAGAGAGCTCCCTGAAGAGGCCCAGTGATGAGTCACCATCACCAAGGGAGGCACTGGAAGGAAAGAGGAAGGAGAAGAGCTTGTTTTACCCTGGGAGGAAGGACTGAAATTTGTACTTTCCTTTGTGCGTAGAAAGAAAAGCCATCTGCTGGAGATGCCATTTCATATCTTGAAAACAGCTTCAAAATTTGATGCTAGTGACGTGTCACAGGGAGAAGAGTCCCTTCCTTCCTGTCCCCTGTTTTAACACCATCTGCCCAGTTGCTCTGAGCAGACGGATGGCATTTTCCTCTTTGTGACACACATTGTCTCTCAGTTCATCTGGTTCAGCTTACTAAGCATTCTTGTACGACAGGGCCTTGGTAAACTGGGAGCCATCAGTGAGACCTCTGCAGTTCAGCTAAAAGATTCTACTGCTCAGATGGATTGCCTTAGTGTTATCATCTGACAACTGACATTTCTGTATTCTTAAAAGATATAATAAATATCCCCAGGATTCATGTCTACAGAAAAAGAGAACTGATGCTTCCTTTTAAGCCACGTGTGTAAAGAAAATCATTTTGTAGCTCACAACTGTGTTCTACACCTGAATATGAAACCTCCATCTCAAATATTGGTTTACACTTTGAAATCAAGGATTTGGGAAGCTGAGGCAGGAGAGTTGCTGTGTCTGTGGCTGGTCTGGCCCATACAGTGAGGTCTAGGCCAGCCTAGGCTACAGTGGGAAAGACCATCTAAAACACAAAAAATGAACAGATAAAAAAGCCATGATGGCATTAGCCAGGTGTGGTTTACGATTGTAATCCTTGGACATGGAAAGCTGAGGCAGGAGGATTTCTTGCAGTTTTAGCCCAGTAGTAAGTGACTCATTCTGGCCTACAGAGCAAGATCTTGTATAAATAAAAAGAAAAATGAAGTGAATAACATGGACATTTTAGGATTGAGAAAGTTCTTCAAAACTAGGGAATGACTGAAACCTTGCCCTAACCCTTGGATTCCCCTCCACTCCCACTCAAGAGTGTGGGGCTTGAGTATAGCTTCTCTTACCTTGCTGCCCCAGAAAACCTCTCCCCAGCTCCAGGAACTGTTTCAGCTGCTCAGGACACTCCCTCTCCAAGTAGTCCCTGTTCTGCCTGGCCCGGATCTTGTGTTCTTCCCATTCCACCTTGGTGGTCCACGCCCCGGGCTCTGCTGCTCTCCAGTCCAGTGTTTTGGGGCAGAATTCAAGGTGATCTTGTCCATCATATCCATACTTCCAGAAGCCACTGGTACTGTTGTCTTCATGCACCTCACAGCCCAGAATCACCTGCAGGATGTGGGACTTGGGCTCTACTCCTAGTTTAGTGACTGAAAACAAAGAAGTACGTTTTGTGTCCACCATCCCCAAGTATCTCCCTCTCCTCTGCAGCCTTGCCCCCAGAATCTCATACCCACAGTTGTCTACTTCAAGATGTATCCCCAAGATAGCAAACTGGTGCTGTGCTCTGACCACCGCAGAGGAGTGACTTCCCTCTTTACATACCTGTACTGTGGTTATAGTTATCCATGATATTCCAGAAGTCCACAGTGAACATGTGGTCCCACCCTTTCAGGCTCTGACTCAGCTGCAGCCACAGCTGCCTGGAGGTTTGACCGATGATCCACGGGGCCCGGGGCTCAGCACGACGACTCTCATGATTATAGGACACGAAGAGCTGGTCATCCACATAACCCAGAGCCTCAAACAAAGGCAGTCCAAGGTCTGGCTCTGAGGCACCCATGAAGAGGTAGTACAGAGAATGGGACCCTAAGGAAGTCAGCAGGCATTCAGAATGGATAGCAAGCAGGATGAGGAGCCAGTGGTCGCACAGCCTTATATTAGCGGTGGGTCAGCTCCTGTTAAGAGTCCTCCCTGTGGAGTGACCCAGGTCTGTTCTCAGCATAACCATATGTGCTCTGGCCTTTTGCTATTACTCTGTCCACCTTCCTGATACTCCTCACTTGAGTAGGTGGGTCACCTTGGAACCCAGGTTCGGGAAAGTCCTTGGGTTCCTCAAGCTGTCGGACCAAGCTGCACTCTAAGGAGTTGGAGGGAGTGAATTTTCTCTACTTCCATCTCTGACCGTTTTCAGGTGTGGATGTTGGCTGTGAAATGCTGTCCAGTGTGCTGACATAACACAGAACAACTTGTCAGCAAACAGAAGGGGTTCCAAGAAAGGGAACTGACAGGAATTTGCACCATGGGGTTTTCCCATAGTTCTCCAATTCCAGAACAGGGTTGCTCAGGACTGCAACTTTAGTGCTTAGGATGGCACCTGGCATGGGGGTCAGCATTTCACAAATGCTTGTTGGCCTGGAGTTGGTGGCTCACTTACACTTCTAACCCTAATACTCTGGAGACTGAGGCAGTAGGATTGTTTCAGCTTTGAGGCCATGCTGGTGTGCATAGGTGAGTTCCAGGCCATCCTGAACTATTTGTGGGGAGGGAGGTATGAGGTCTAGAAAAAAAGCAAGATTACATTTAAGATTATTATTTTTTTTTTGTGGGGTTTTTGTGTGTTTTTTTTTTAACCCGAGGAAAGATCTAAGCTGAAAGCCAGTTAATTAGCAATAACTGCGGCTTCTCAGTGCATAAGTAGTCAAAAAAGGTCACATATCCAAATGTTATTAATGTGTAGCAAGTAGCAGTTTGCCATTCTTTAGAAAAAACCCAGTTATTCCTCTGTTAGTTTGCAAATCAACAAAGCCCAGCAGAACAAGGGACTCTGAAACAGTGGTTCTCAATCTCTGGGTCGAGACCCCTGGGGAGGGTCAACTGATCTTTTCACAGGAGTCTAGTAACAGATAACCTCCTTATCAGATAGTTACATTATGATTCACAGCTCAGCAAAACTACAGTTATGAAGTAGCAATAAAAATAATTTTGTGACTGAGGATCACCACAACCTGAGGAACTGTATTAAATGGTCACAAAAGGAATGCTGAGAACCACTGCTCTAGAAGAAAGTGCCCAGAAGGTCACTGTGCCAAAGGGCACTGACCCGCGGTGAGTGAAAGTGTGAGATCAGACTGCCTCCAGTGTCACCAGACTCCTGCTGGACACTTTCCTTAACCTATCATATCCTTCTAAGGCTTAAGGCACAAAGAAAATATTGTGTCCCAAACCACTGGAATATCAAAGCCTCAGGACAAAAATCTCTGCCTCCAATCATCCCTCACCCCCCCCCTCTTTCTCTCTCTCTCTCTCTCTCTCTCTCTCTCTCTCTCTCTCTCTCTCTCTCTCTCTCACACACACACACACACACACACACACATACACACGAGGGTAATTAATTGTCTATGAGGTCAAGGCAAAACACCAAGGCAGAAGAAAATGTGATGCAGTGTTCTAACAACCAACAATTTATGGATTCCATTTTGGGACCTAGGGCTGCCTATCTAAAGGATTCTTTTGCTTTCTGTTTAAACCTAAATGTCATGTCAGGACCCTGAAGATGGACTAATTCTCTGGGCCACCTGATCTTCCCCAATATGGCCACACTGAATAGATCTGTTTTGTCATTACTAGACTTATTAATTGGCACATTGTTACCAACAAAAAGGACCACCAGAGTCCTGGCTTCTGACCTAAAATCTT
This sequence comes from Sigmodon hispidus, assembly GCA_004025045.1. Classification (NCBI taxonomy): domain Eukaryota; kingdom Metazoa; phylum Chordata; class Mammalia; order Rodentia; family Cricetidae; genus Sigmodon; species Sigmodon hispidus. The sequence continues at coordinate 26,275 of PVIH01013417.1, forward strand.
TGCTTACCCTGTTACACCCATTTGTAATTAAAAAAAAAAAAAAAAAAGTTTCTAGATGAAAGCGCAATTTCCAAGAGAGAGGAAATGTCCATGCCTCCTGTTCCAAGTGACCTTCACCTTTTCTCAGCAAAAAGTAGCGCAGCGGGGTACAACCCAGCATCTCCAGCTCTCACCTGGAAAACATCTAAGCCCTTTCCCGCACCCAGAAGAGAAAAATACCCAGAAGGAGCGACTATGGTCATTTGCATCAGAAATTTTACACCACGGATGAACAGAAGAGGTAGAATAGCATAGCTCAGAATAAAAACAGACATCAGAGTCTGGTGACACCTGGTCAGAGCAGGGGAAGAATGTGCCCTCCGCAGCTAGCTGTGTGACCGATGCCCCCACCCCCACCCCGGGTGTGTGTGTGCGCGCGCGCGGAGGGGAGATCTGCATTCGGAGAGCTGGAAGGGGGACCTAGGAGGGAGGCATTGGTACTCAGAGGGGGGACCTAGGAGGGAGGCACTGGCACTCCCAAGTGACAAACTCTGAACACCACTTTCGGTTTTGTGTTTCACACCCCCACATTCCCCTCCCGCACTCACGCGGCGGCCTCGCCTGTGGGGCCATGAACCAGCACAACAGTAGTAGTGCAGGGAGCCCCGCTGATAGGTCCATGTCCCCAGCCCGGTCCACTTGTCTTTACTAGGATCTGGAAACGTGGAGTATCCAAGAAGTCACCCTGGAGCCATTGCTGAGGCTTCGAAACTCTCAGACAAAAACTTCCTGGCAAGTGAAATCCCTTTCCGGGCCATTGGTGGAAAGGAACAAGTCCTAAATCTCAGTGGTTCAATTCTGTGACCCCGGCATTCATGACTCGGAGGCAGAGAGATTGCTATGAGTTCAAGTCCAACCTGGACTACATAGTGAATTACAGCTCTGCATGGGCTACAGAATGAGACTGTTGAGAAAGAAAAAGGGGGGGGGGGAGAAAAAGCTAAAATGAAAATGAGAATATCCAGAACTTGCACTATGTATCCTGAAGCTGAGGGTGCTTGCTTGTGAAACACTCAGTGGTCCAGCAGCCCCCTAGTCACTCCCCAGTCCCCACTTCTTAAATGACTATGAATGTTAATTGAGAAGACTTATCTCACAAATTTGAGATCTAAATAATCAACATTTCCACACTCAATATCTAAATTCTGACTTAGGCATTTCAATCATATTAATAAATTTAATGCATATTTACTTAAAACCTTAAAGTATCTAACAAATTTAGCAAGTGGTACCTTTCTAGGGACGCCAATTTTAGCAATTTGAGAAGAAAATCAAATTAGGACTCTTAACTGAATGTGGATAGTTGAGATAAGGTTGAGAAAATGGGCACCTAGGGTTTGGTTATTTTCTTCTTTTTTGTTGCCAAAAAAAAAAATCACATTTATTATAATGTTATTCATATGTCTAATGTGTAAAACTCAGTGGGTCTGGGTATATTTGATAAAGTTAGCAGCCATTGCCAGTAAATTGTAGAATATTACATTTTCTAACTCACTTAATGTTATCCATCACCTCTCAGATTCCTGCATAATCCCTGCCCCAAGCTGAACAATCACCATCTATTTTCCTTTGATTCTGACATGTCCCACAAATACAATCTCTACTTCCTGTAGTTGTTGTTCATGTGCGTGTGAGTGCGTGTGTATGTGGTGTGAATGAGTGTGTAAGAGAGAGCACAACAGAGATAGAAAGAGTCAGAGACAGAAACAGACTTCTGCGTTTAACCTAAAGTCATCATACATGCTTGTTCTGACTGATCTTAATCTCTATTAAAGATTCATCACTCCACATTTTATCCACTCCTCACCTTGTATACTTGTGAGATGTTTCCATTTTCTGCTTTGGGGAATAACATTGTCACAAACATAGAAATATATTTTAATGTTTCCATACGATCTCATTGTTCATATATATGTGTGTATGTGTGTGTACCTATGAGTAGATGTTGTAAAGTTAACTGTTAATAAATTTTTAAAAAACTGCTAGACTGTTTTTGCAGCTGTAGACACCATTTCACCTTCCCATCAGCAGAGTACAAGAGCTCTGATTTCTCTATATTCTTTGCTGGCCAGGTTTATAATACTAGCTAATCCACCACCGCATGGGAAATAGCAGAAAATCTCAGAAATTGCCGCCACCCCCCAGTAACCAGTGATAAAGAACATCATTTTACCTGTTTATTGCCAAATTGGAAGTCTTTGGGGGAAATATTTTTTCAGACACTTATCACATATTTTTGTCTGTGTATGTGGGTGGGGTGGGGGTTATTTGTTGCTTGTGTCATTGAAGAAAATAAGACAAACTCCATTTTGAAAAAAGAACTTCATTTAAACAGAACTTGGCCAAGTTATGAACTTGGCTCCACTCAGTTTCATAAAGTTTTGAAAACAACCACAAATGATCCAAGATAGCTCGTGGCCCTGGCCAGGGTGATCACAAGCAGATATACCAATGCATAGAAAGTTTTAGTAAACAATATCTGTGGGACTCCAAATGTCCTTGCAACTTCTGATAGAAATTCCCTTAGAACTATAGCCAATGAATTTACCCAGTCCTGAAATGCCAAGGTCTGAAGCTCCCTGCTTGTGAATTGTTTCCTTTAAAAACCCTTCACTGCGGGGGCTCCTGGCTGATCTTGTTCATTCCTTGTTTTCAAGAGTTGAGACTTTACTCAAGCCTAGGTTTGTAAACAGTAAACCCCTTTGTGCTTGCGTCAGATTCCGGCTCTGTGGCAGTCTTGCTGGGGTGGGGATGTTGTGACCTGGGTACAACATCATGAAAGTGTGTTTGTCAGTATGGGCCTTGTGGCACACTTGTGAAAATCAAAGAACACCTTGCAAGCATCAGTTCTCTTCCTTCACTATGATCAAACTCTGTAGGCAGAAGTTTAACTACACAGAAGCTTAATATTAATTATAAATGCTCAGCCAATAGCTACTGTTTACTTTTAAATTAGTCTATATTTCTCATCCATGCTTTGCCATATGGCTCATGGCTTGATACCCAGTTTTATTCCTGTGATACTCGTTCTGCATGAGACTCACCACTCTGTGCTTCTCCCTCCCAGCATTCTCAGTTTGGTTCTCCCACCTAACCGTATCTAGTTCAGCTATTGGCCAGTCACCTTCCTTATTAAACTGATCACAGTGACATAGATTTACACAGTATAAAAGAATATTCCACATCTTCCCCTTTTTATCTAATTAAAGAGGCAAATTTTAACTTTAACATAGAAAATCATATAAAAAAAATCAAGTAAGAATTAGAGTTACAATCTCTTGCACATTTGTATTTGGCAAAATTAAGAAAATATTTTACTACCTATTTTATCAATGTGACTCTAAAGTTTAATAGCTTGTTGCTGAGTCCTAATGGTTTCCTCAGGGGAGGAGATGAGACGGTGGGGAGTTAACAACACAGACCCTAGGAGTCAGTTGAAAGGAACTAAAGTATTTATTCAACAATGAGGGGAGCTTTACATACCTTCCTTCCAGTACCCAGGCTATGTCATGATCCATTACTGCATGGATGCCCCTCATCAGCTAGGCATAATCAGGAGATCTGACAGTGTCTGTTGCTAGGCAGATTCCCAATGGTCAGGAACTCTGGGCAGTGCCTTTTGCTAGGCAGATTTCAAGCAATCAGGAACGTTGGACAGCAGCTGTTTCTAGGCCCTCAGGCAGACTCCAGATTGGCTCATAAGGACGTACATTATATGCATGTTGTGGCAACTGGTTTGAGACAATTTCCTTGGTCCTATGGGCCTGTCCTACTACCATAGCTAAGTTATCTTTTATCATAACTAAGAAAAATTTTAACTATGAGTATCTAGTCTTCAACTCCATCAAAGACCTCAGAAGGTTAAAATGTTACCTGATGACAGGGACATCTGGCTGCCTGGACAGTCACCCAAAATTCTCTGTAGTGTTGAGGCATCCATCCTTGGCCTACAGGCCTAGTATTTCTGATAGACTTTTCTGAGAAGCAGGAATTTTGAAGAATTGTCCTACCTTATCTCGACAAAGTCTAGCAGTTGCTTTTCTGTGTGTCCTACTGGTCCAGTTTAGACAATGTACTGTCAGCAATTGAGGCAAGATTTGTTATTTGGAATGGTTTGACAAAATGCTGGTTGGCCAGAGGCCAGGCAGAAAATATAGTTGCTGCAACCAAACTAAAGATGCTAGGGAGAAGAAGGGCAGAGTCAGGGGAGTTGTTAGAGACTCAGAAAGAAGCAGGATGGGTGTGCAGTACTGAAAAAGGATACCAAGCCCTGTGACAAAGTATAGATAAAAAATGTGGGTTGAACTGTGAGCGTTAATTCTAACACTCGAGAGACAGAAGCAGGTGTATCTCTATGAATTCAAGGCCAGTTTCGTCTATAGAATGAGTTCCAATACAGGCTCCAAAGCTACACAGAGAAACTGTATCTTGAAAAACAAAATAAAACAAAAAGAAGGAAAGAAATATGAGCTAATTAAAATGTAAGAATTAGCTAGTAATACATTTGAGCTATTGGTTGAACATTTAGAATCAATACTAAGATTCTGGGTAATTATTTGGATGCAGCCATGCCACAGGAAAACTCAAGGTACAGGAAGGGGAGTTTTGTTTTTGTTTCCAAATGGCTAGCTTTTGCCATAAGAAAGGCAAATTCCATATGCAGTTTCTTTGATGTCCATTACTTTCTCTGAAGTAAAATGGTGCTGCCCAGAGCATATGTGCCTCACTGTCATCAAAGCATTAGGTTATTAAACATATTAAATCTGTAGGTCTTTGAAGTGTTTGAAGACCATCCACCTATTTAAATATATCTATGAATGACCTTGAAAACATGCTTAATATGACTATAAGTTTAACTATTATAGATGATTATTAATTTGCATCTTAATTAAGCATTCCATTTTAAAGGAGTTGTATAAACACAATACCCCAAACAAGAGTAAAAACATAAATACAGTATATCAAAATTAACTTCATATTAAAATCAATATACCAAAATCCATACCAATGTGAAATACTTAAGACTACTACTTTTAGAGGGTTTTTTTGGGGGGTGAATGGGCTTAAAACTAGATTTAATAATCTACCTTTTTATCCTGTGATTTCCGTAGTCCCTATTTTCTTTTCAGAATGAGCTCTACAAGATCTAATATTCTTTGGCTTTTTTCTAACCATTATCAAACAATTTGCAACCAGCTCCCCTTAAAGGATAAGAACATTTGTAACCAATATTTTGGGAATGTGGGCATCATTTTCTAGACTACTTCCTGTTGTTTGTGGGCACTGGTAATATTTTGACTCTGAGAAAACTTAGGATAATGGCTAAGTCTTGGCTGTATCCTCTATCAGCAGCCTTGAAGCTCTTTTTAATGCTACATCACCTGGGCCATCTGTTTTTTTGAGTGTCTGTTTCCATGTTCTGAAGGTACTAAGGATAATGCACATATCTATATTAATACGAATATAGACTGTGCAATGAACACAGTCATCCAAAAGTGATTTTTTTGTTTTATTTTTGAGCAGGTAAAATGTGCATTATGTGTTTTGTAGTTTTGCTATGTTTATTTTTTTATAACTGTAGCCAGGATTTTAGGGGGTCTTTCTTGATCAAACCTGATCATTTTTCACCTTGAATGAATCTACAGCCTCTCATTTCCTGTGTAAATAAAAGCATAAACTCTCCCCCAAAGTAACATGTCTTTTGACTTCCATTTTGAAGTCAAGACATTTTTAAAATATATAGGTTGGTGTAATCTAACAGCTTTAATCCAGTGTCTCTTAGCAGTCAAACAATTTAAAGACAACACAATAACTTACATGACCCAGACTCTCAGTGTATTTCCATTCTTTATGTGATCTTTCCTTTTTATATTACTTGACTTCCTTTTGAAGAACTTTATTTTTTTAAACTATTTTTATATACTTTTTTCTTCTTTTCTCTAAGGCTATGCAAAATTTTAAATGCACTGTGACCCATTTAGAGGTTTTTGGGATTTTTTTTCCTCCTGTCTGGATCTGTCTTAATTCTGTGTCAGTATTGATATTTCTGATAGCATGAAACAAATCTTAAACTGCTATGTCCGCTGCTGCAGGTATAGCTTGGCTTAATGTATGGCAGTATTCCAAGGTAGCTGGCTGTTGGCTCTTTCTAAAGGCTGCTTTTGGGAGATGTGTCTTGTTATTGTAGGGAGGTGCTTGAATGTCGCTATACTGGAGAGCCCCAAACACATTGTAATCAAGGAATTGTAATCAAGTAAAGCAATATTTAATTTTGTATTAGCATGTCGGAAAGTTGAATAATGCCCTTACTTGATAGGGACAAAGACCTATGGGCCCTTGTGCACTACTGAAGGAAGTACAGTCTGTGGTTTCCACTCCATTTCTGGTATAAATCCATTCATAAGGCTTATCAGGCGGTGGAAGCAGATCAGCTTACTTCACTGAGATAATGGAGTTCTGCATGATATGGAGTTAGAAGCAATGCAAGTCAGTTAATACATTGAAGAAACCTCAGTGGGGACAAAAAATATGTCAATGTTGCATAAGCAATGAAAACACAAAATATATAAAAGAAATAAAAACACATATTTCATATTGAATTAGTTTGACTAAGAATGAGCCCAAATTTGAATTCTCCACTTGTCTCCCTATGTTGTGCATCTGTCTAATCTGTGGCTATTGATTGGCCTATCTGTTGTTAGTTGTGGGTGTCTCATCTGTCCTTGGTACCTATCTGGTGTGTGTGTGTGTGTGTGTGTGTGTGTGTGTGTGTGTGTGTACATTTTTGTATCTGTGCCAATGGCTAACAAAGGGCTTTCCCCTGAATTTATTGGACTATACAGAAAAAAAATGACATGCAAGATAAACAAGAGATTCTTTTCAGAGATTTTTAACAGAGTTTTCCAAAAGCAATTTTACTGCTAAAGATTCAGTGTAGCACTCCAACCCACACAGATGTTAATAACATATATTTACATATTGCTTTCAACAATTATAAGATATTTGGTTTAAGATTGCTTTCAAATTGTTGGCTGCTTTTAGTAAATGATAACACACACAACTATTCTGGGAAGGAATGCATAACTTGAGATTAGATCATGTATTTAGCTTAGATTATAATAGTTAATTACATGGGAAACCAAGGTATAGTAAGGCTGGTTCCATTGTTCTCTTAAAGGCAGGTTAAAATAAAATGAGCTGAATCTATAGTAGGAAAACAGAATAAGTACAGGGTCTTCAATAATCTCAAGCCTTATTATTAACTTAGTGGCAAGGTTTGGAAAGAGTTTATTCTCTTTGAAGGCAAGAGGTAGTTTCATAAAAATGTATCACTATAGCAATATATTCAATGATCGTATTCACTATAAGACATGATTTCAGGAAATGTAAAATGCATGCAAGAAAAATGGCATGTGCTTTTATGGACCCTTTCAACTGAGAAGAACCATGGAATTTATCCAAAGTATTTCTGGAAGGGTGGATGAAAAGTGACAGAGGGAGACAAAGAGAATTTGCTGGTAGAGGAAGAATACACATATGTTCTTCACTGTTGGTGTTCTTGGCAGGGATTGGTGGATGGATCTGGAAGATCAAGAACATTTTATAATCCACTTACTGATCATAGTCAAGGGCAGCAGTAAGCTTTCACTCCTTAAAGGAGATTGGAGCTATGAGCCTATGTTTTCTGGCCTGGGAATCCAGAAGCTGACGCTGCAGTGATAGGGTAAGCTGTGCTGCCTCTTTTCCATCATGATGATGCAATTTTCAAAGAGAGTGGAACTTTCACTGGACCTCACAGCCAGAATAATGCACTTTAAGACTTAAGATGGCTGTGTATTCAGTCTGTTTAACCTGCTTTTAAGAGAACAATGCAACAAAACAGTCTTACTTGCCTTGGATTTTTTCCATCTAGCTAATTTTTATGATCTAAACTAATGCATAGCTGTAATTTTAAATTATGAACTCTTCCATGGCCCTGACCCAAGAGTAATCTGTTGTGGGGTACTCACCAGAGAAGACAGCTTAGATATAAGTCTAAGCCAATAGAAAGTCTTTATGAGCTGGCCACTGACTACACTGGGTGCTTGGGATTCCAGTGTGGCACTAAACCTTTTTAAGGGTGAGCTTTTAAGTGCAACAACCACGCCCTGGGTTGACATACTTCAGTTAACAAGAACAATTAGTCAGAAGTGGAACTACAGAAGCCAAAAAACAAGTTTAGTACATTTAGAGACATTCCCAGAACTATGAACTTTGACGATTTAGGTTTTAGTTTTGGCAGGTCGTGATGTCTATGTGCTGAGTTTAGAGCCTGTACATCACTTCCATGATGAAGTCAGTTGTACTAAAGTCTGGGGTCCCATTACATTATATATGTGTATTATAATAATTATTTGCTGGGAGCAAATAGGCTGGCTGAAAATGGCCTTATAAAATGATATCTACCATAAATGTTGATTGAAACACACACACAGATATTACTTAATAAACAATGATATTTGCCATTCAGTTTGCTTCCAATTCAGTTGGGAACCAGTTGAAGCTTGTAAAACTCTGATAAAGATTTCTATAAAGTTTCCCATTCCTTCTACCATGTGATGCTTAATAAAAGAGAGAGCAAAGCCCTTGGAGAAAAGACACAGACACACAGCACAGATTCACAAGACAACCTTCAGATTCACACTCACACAACATACAGAAGGACAAAAGCAACGGGGAGCATGGCATGGAGAATCCCAGTGTGGGTTTGCTCTTAGTTAAATGACACTAATCAGAAGTACTTTCATTTCTTTACTTAATGTGAGACTGATACATTATTTGTGTCTCTGAGTTTGTCGTTAATGTATTCACATACCATCATTCCTGTTTGATTAGACTAACATTTAAAGAAAAAAAAATGTCTGCTAAAGTAAGTATGTATACAGCTCTGTGGGGTTGCATAAAGACTCTTAATTGAAATACACATTGTTTAGGGCTTAGTAGGAACACATTTTTGATATATTTTTACACTCACTAGAATGTTGCTTTCGGGGACCTTCCTCCCTATCACTCAGCATAGGTGAGAGATCCTAGAGTCACCTGGTCAATCAACTTTAGCTCACTTGACTCCTGCCCCACACAGAAGGTAAAGAAACTATGTAGCCCTTACCAGGAAACCTGGTTTTCTTTGGAGATGACCATATTCACTCAACATTGAAATGTTATATCCCCAGTTAGCTACCCCCTCTCTGGTTCTAGTTCAGGCCTTTCTTGCCTATCATTATAGAAACACAAGGGAAGGCTAACAGGCCTTTGCATCATTGCATACCATACTCCAGGAAGTATGATTGTGAAATGCGAAGTAGAGCAGTTACTTTCAGGAGCAGATTATTGTAGGCATGTCCTCTTAAGGTGCCCATTCCTTATGTTCAGCTAAAACATCATTCTGAAAGCTGATAATGTGGTGGTAATCTGAATGAAAGCCCCCTTCCCCATAGGCGCAGGTATTTGCATACTTGGTCCTTTGTTCATGGTACTAAGTGGGGAGGTGGTACAGTTTAGCTGGAGGAAGTACCTCATTGAGTGTGGATTTTGAGAGTTTATAACCTCCAACTCTGAAGCAACTTCCAGTTATCTTGTTGCTTCAAAATTGCTATTGAGGTCATCATGTGGCTGCACAGTGAGAAGGAAGCTCCTCAAACCAGGAACTTAGCTGTAGGCAGAAGTTCCTATCCTGCCAGCAACTCCCAAATCCCAGCAGCTGCTTCCCAAATAATTGACTTGGAGGCTTAATATTACTTATAAATGTTTGGACTAGCTCTGACACTTAAATTAACCCATAATTTTTAATCTATGTTTAGCCACATGCCCTTCTACCTTTTCTCAGTATGGCATTCTCATCTTGCTTCCTCTGCATCAGGCTGGTGACTCCTGACTCTGCCCTTCTCCTTCCCAGCATTTTCAGTTTTGCTTTTTTGCCTAATTTCCGATCCAGCTACTGGTCAATCAGCATTTTTTTTTTTAAACCAATTTGAGTGTCAAATCTTTACAGTATGCAATAGGATTATTCCATAGCACTTAGCCCTTACTAGAACATGACTGATTGACCAGAGAGTGGTTAGGGAATACTCACAAAGGAGTTAAAAGAAACATTGTACAACTACAGATAAGAACAGATACCCTGGACTCTAAAAGGAAAATTCAGTTCCAAGTTTCAGGAAGAATTAGGGCAGTTTATCTTAGGTAAAGTGATGCATAACTGAAACTGTAACATGTATTCCCACCTCATCAATGACAAACACAAAAGTAAAAACTTATATAGAATTTGATCAGGAAGTAGATGCTTTTTCTAAGTTGAAATATGAATCCAATCTATTGGCTAATGTTTAATTAAATGTCACTCAAGTTCTTATTTTAGGTTCTTGTAATTTTAGTCAGGATATTGCCAGTTATTAGGGTGAGAACCTGGGCCCTGGACGCCCTAATAACCTAGGCCATCACCCAATACCAACAGGAAAATTAAACGTACAGGTGGCACATCCCTTTAATCCCAACACTTGGATCTACCTGCAGAAGCAGGTAGATATCTATGAGTTGGAGGCTAATCTTTCTACAGAGTGAGTTCCAGTACAGCCAGGGCTACACAGAGAAACCCTGCCTTATAAAGACAAAAACAAACAAAAAATACAAGTCGTAGTAGGAAGATGAAAAAAGAGAAGGAGATTTATTAATTGAGACCATATTAGAAAGAAGTGTGGTGACATCTGACACCCCTACTCCACTCAATCTGTCCATAGGGTATTGACATAAAGTTAGGAATAAACAGAGGGCAAGGCATACACATAATTAGGCATTCCTGTTCAGAGTGTGCTCCTGCCCTCCTTGGCTCCAGACTGTCTGGCAAGGTGTCCAGACAACTTGTCAGCTCATATAAAAATCTCTTCCTGGGAGACAAGTTCCTCCTGTGTCTGGCACCAGGCTTCAACCTTTTCTTTTCCCAGCATGAGAATCTGGGGAGATGCCAATTCCATGAGCTCTGTGTCTCAGTAGTCTTAGAACCAAAGGAGGAGACTACTGTCCCTTTAGAGTGTCTTCATTCCTGTTGTGGAGGTCACAAATGTTCCTATGCTTCTAATTTGTACCCAGCTCTGACAGAATTAGGTGCAATCTACCACTGCATTGTGCATGTACAAGCCCTAGTGGGGTTCTAATGGATACAAGGTCCTCTGACCAGAGGATGAAAGTAGAGCCAAGGTTAGAAGGCTGGGATTGGTCCTGATGATTCAGAAATTCAGGGGGTGGCAAATAAATTACACCAGCGGTTTCTTCCCAGATCACTATTACTTTTGAAGACAGCACTTAGTCCCCATCGACAAAGACATGGTGATGCACCTCTTCCTCAACTCTGCAACATCATTTGGACCCCAGGAACATTAGCAGCTGCTAAATCCTCTTTGGAAGGGGAGTTAGTTCTGCTACTTATAGTCCTGTTTCAAAGACTTTTATAATTTTTGCCTTCTTTGAGATCACAGCCCAGGACATTTGTAAAATAGAAGGCTCTGATGTTCCAAGATATTTTTCATCTGTTCACTGATAATAGAAAATAAACCTAGGGGGACTTTCAGGAGTCCCCTCTCACATGGGACTTCCTGATTTCTCAGATCTCAGATATAATTCTCTCTCCTCTGACAACATACATTATTTGTCATCTGGACAATTCTGTACTCAGACCTTTTCCCTCTGGCCCACTTACTCCAGGGAATGGTCATCCCCTCTAATGCCACCTTTCTCCTCCTCCATTATATTTTTTCCATCCCCTTTGAAGAATCTGACTATAACTTGAGTCTACACTCAGTCTGCAGTTTATTTCAGTATTGATGTGTGGCAAAGACTCCAAAAATTGCAAGTAAAGCACTAAGAACTGTTTGTTATTATTACTATTTCTTACATGATCTATGAGGAAGTAAAGAGATCTTGCAGAGATGCAAATAACAGCCACCTCAAAAATGAGGCAGCACGAGAATCTTATCAGTCTAAAGCCTGGTGTTCTTTGAAGCACTGCAGGGATTATAGGGTTCTGAACACTCATTATCTACACTTGGTCTTCATTGAGACCACTCCAATGTACATATATTGCTGGGATCCTAGGCCAGGCAGCAGCTGTATTTGGCAGAGCCCTGGCAAATCTGGCATAGTGCTCCCTTCACACAAAATATGAAAAAAATAGGAATCTTATTATCTGGTACAGCCATGTGGGGATATGTGGCAGAACTCTCAGCCCTTTCATGGGAGTTACTGACATGAGCTTTAACTTGAAATATTAAAGAAACTTGGGCAGGAAACAAGTCTTTCCCATGTTATGGACTAGATGATCACTATCTCAAGTCTGATTTTTCTGGGCCACAGAAGTTATTATTCCCACTATATAATGACTAGTTGTGTTTAGGAAGTCAACTTTAGTTTTGTCCACAAGAGTCTTAGTTACTCCTCTATTGTTGTGAAGAGACACCTTGACCAAAGCTACTCTTATAAAAGAAACATTTAACTGGAGGGTTGTTTATAGTTTTGGAGATTTAATGCATTATCCTCATGGTGGGTGGCATATATGTAGGTTCGGGAGAGATGGCTGAAAGCTACATCTTGACCCACAAGTACAGAGAGAGACTCTGGGTTTGGCATGAGCTTTTGAAGTCTCAGACCCCAAAACCAATGACATATTTCCTCCAAGGCCATACCTACTCCAAAAAGGCCACACCTCCTAATCCTCCAAATTTTTCCAAATAGTGCCACTTCCTAGTAACTAAGTGTTCAAATTTATGAACCTATGAGATGGGGCTTTTTATTCACATCACCACTATGGGGAAAGCTATTTCATTTCAAGGGGGCAGTCACATCAGTGGGCCACTCAGGCGAGTCTAATCATAGGAGGTGCTCTGCTAGTGAGGCTCTGCTGTTCTGGATACTGAAGTGCCTGTAGGGGTTACTGATTCAGGTGAAAAACCAAATTCTATTTAGGGTTTGGGCAGTGCCTAAAGTGAATTAGAGGCTGTTCCAGAGAAGAGGATCTTGTAAGAGCCTGCAGTGAAATTTGCTGCTTATGATTTTCCTACAAATCTGAAAAATAATAATAATAAAAAGGTGTGTTTTGTGTGTGCATGACTTGGCTGCCTGGGACACTCATGTGGGTGTTTGAGGACAACCTTTCAGAGCTGATTCTCTCCTGCCAGTGTGTGGGGTTCGGAGATTTAACTCTGTTCACCAGGTCTATATGGCAAGTTTCTCTATCCTTTGAACAATCTCAAGGGTACAACCTTAGTTACTCTTGCCTTAGTGTTTTCAGTCTTGAAAAGAGAAAGAAGATTGCTAGCTATCAATAGTGTTGGCTGGTTAATGTGTCGACCTGAAGAGCTGAGTGCAATCTAACCAAAAGTATTAAGTTTATAAGGAAGACAGACATAAAATGAAAACAAAGATGGTAGTTTAGTTATTTTTCCTGTTGCTGTGATAAAAGACTCTGACATAGGTAACTTAAGGAGGAAGTTATTTTGGCTTACACTTGGGAGTACAACCCATCATGGCAATTAATACAAGATCAAAAACTGTAATCACGGTACACTCACATCCAGGAGAAGGGAGCAGTGATGTTCATGCCCAGCTGGGTTTCTTCATTCTGTGTAGTCTAGGATTCAAGTCCTCCTTCAAAGCTGGTCTTCCTACCTTAACTAATTTAACCATCATAATTCCTCACAGGTTTACCCAGAAGCCAACCTAATCTAAATGATCCCTTACAGCTGTGACTGAAGAATGAAGAATGTCTCCTAGGTGATTCTGGATCCCATCACGTTAATACTAAGCATTACAGATGCCAACCTTGAATCCTATTTTCCTCAATAGAAAAGCGGTAGATAGCTATTCAGCAAACCAACTGCTAAATTCTTGTTTTATATATACATGTCTGCCCCCCCATCCCTACCTTTCCTGAGATCGCTAAATTATAAACAGTTTGCAAGCAGTCAGTTGTGTTGTAAACTGATTAAAGACTATGAAGCTCACTTTGCTCATTTGTAAACCAAAAATAAATTATTCCTTGGAATATTTAAAAGTAAACTGGAAAAGCAGGTATAGTATAGAGATCTTGGTCAGGTTCATTTTCTCTTCCAGGTATAGAATTAAAAAGCAGGAAAAAAAATCTCTACTGCAACATGTGAGACACTGCAGACAGCAGCAGACTGAACCGGCAGTTTAAGAAAGGCTTCCTGAGGGTGAGGAGAAGTACACACATGCAGAAGACAGAGAAGACTCTGCAAACCAGAGGGAGAACTCAGGAAGCCAAAAGCTCCAGTCTCTTCTCAAGGACTGTTTTTTTGTTTGTTTGGTTTTGGTTTGGGTTTTTTTGTTTGTTTGTTTGTTTGTTTTTTGTTTTTGTTTTGTTTTTCTTTCTCTCTCTCTCTCTCTCTTCTAATTTAGAGTCTGTCAGTTTGAAGGAAGACAATATGGTCAATTGGTCCATAACTTATCTGTGTGCCTGCCAGGGAATCTGTTTAACTTGTAGTCTCTCAAAATGATATTTGAAGGCCTCAACAAAGTACCTGGCATTTAATTCAGGATAATGCTGGCTTGTTATCACTATATACCCAGATACACAATCACTGCTCCCATCAATTGCTTTAGCTTTTTCTTCGTCTAGAATGCTAGAGATTAAACCTGGTGGTTTAGTACACTAGGCAAGTACTCCACAACTGAGATTCTTCCTCAGCTCTTTTTCTTTCTTCCTTTCTTCCTTCCTTCCATTCTTTCTTTCTTTCTCCCTTCCTCCCTCCCTCCCTCCTTTCTTCCTTCATTCCTTCCTTTGACATTTAAAGGGTATTTATTACATTGTCATACAGGATGTGATCCAACAGTACAACAATGCCTGTCTCCCAACAGGTAGACCAAGCATCTTGTAGTTGTTCAGTTCACAAGGCTGGACGTTTCAGTAACTTCAGTCTGGTGCTTGATTCTTTATTGGTTCTATGAAAGCACAGATAGAATTGATTTACTAATTTTGGCTAAAGCTTCCTCTGGACCAATCTTTCCTCCCTCTCTTTAACAGGATTCCCAGAGCTTTGCCCAGTTCTAGCTAGGCTGTGACCCTAACCCTAACCCTAACCTTAACCCTCAGCCCATTTCCTAATTTTTATTTTGACAAGGGTCTTGATAAGTTGCCCAGACTGGCTTTAAACTTTTTATGCAGCCCAGGCAGGTCTTGAAGTTTCAACTTTTTTATCTGAGGCTGTCACTCTCTATCATGAAATAGTTCAGTATTCTCTTATAAATGGCGTAGAGTCTGATTATCTCAATAAAGTAAATAACAGAAAAGAATAAACATATTTCACTTCAGATACTTGTATTCCTCACTTATTCTACATTTCTTAAGACAGTTGAGGTGACTTTCCCACTAAATAGCCATCTCCTCTTTTGATGTCTAGCCTAAACTTACAGACACAAAACATTGCCAATCTTGTACTAAAACCCAAGGTGCTAAGCAAGATGTTATCCATTCATCATAACAGCTGTTTGAAAAAGCATAATGGCGATTTCCTCTGGAGTGAGGTTCTTCTCCATTTATTAACTTGTTCTTATTGAGAAATATAAACTAGGTGTGGTGGCTTACATCTGCAATCCCAATATTTAGGAAGCTGAAGCAGGGGCATCATGATTAGTTTAAGTTTGAAGCCATTTTGATTTAAATGGTGTTAGGCCAGCTTTAACTACAGAGTGAATATGTTTAAAAAAAATGACAGTTGGCCATTGTTTAGTTTCCTTTCTGATTGACTCAGTCTCAGAAACCAATCAGCCAGCCAACCAATCAGCCAGCCAACCAACCAGCCAGCCAACCAACTAACAAAATACACCATCAAAAACCATTCTTATATGGAAGGTCCTGTGAACAGACATGAATGAGTGGAACCCTCACTTCAGCCTCAGTTTTGTCATCAAAAGACTCTGTATGTTTTTCAGTCTGCTGAGTAACAGTGTCCAAGTGAATGATTAGCCAGGGGTGAGATCTGCAGCTGTTTCCCAGTGGAAGATTTAACCTGGAATCCCATGCAGGGTCTACCAGCACAAACATCCGCAATTGCAAAAGCCTGGGGTGAGGAAGGAATGGAGCTGCAGGTTGTTCCTGTTTCTAGTCAAACATTTCCCTCCCTCTGGACAACCACAGTGTTTGATTATAGAACTATTTATAATTACTATCTAGAAATTGGAGTTGGATTTTTGCATATGTTTTTAAAACTATTTCTTATTCATTTGTTCTTGCTATGTTGTCTAGCTGGCCTCTGGCCGCAGGCTGCAGAGTGCTGAGATTTACAGGCATTTATCACCATGACTGGCTGCGTGTTTGTTTTTCTTTCCTGAGCTCTAGTGTTTTAATCAAATTAATTTGTGTGGTGGGGTGCCTGTTCAGTCAGGCTTTCATATAATCATACTTTAGTACAGCCTACTTTTCTTGAATTTATTGGGAGTATGTCTCGGGGAACGGGGAATGTATGTTGCAATCAGGTGCTGGGCTGATCTTGAGCATACTATATATACAGTTATGAGTCCTTGGTCTATGCTTGTTGGAATACCAGGATCAATACAAGTATTATCATGATGAGCAGTAAGCCTTAATTATGAATTTTATAATTTTCTCTCTATGAGACAGGAGCCACTTCTTGTGCTAAGGTCACCAGCAGGGGGTCAGGGCTGAGGCATATTTCTGAGTTTTTCTTAGAGACACCTATTTGGATGGAGCCAGAATGCAACCCAGCACTGCAGAAAAGAATTCTGGCA
This sequence comes from Sigmodon hispidus, assembly GCA_004025045.1. NCBI lineage: Eukaryota > Metazoa > Chordata > Mammalia > Rodentia > Cricetidae > Sigmodon > Sigmodon hispidus. The sequence goes on from PVIH01013417.1 coordinate 43,108, forward strand.
CAGATTTAAGTTCAGTTAGCAGATAGAGATGTGCAGGAGGATAGTTTACACCAAGTGTCTATATGGAATTCTCAGAAGAGTAGTGCTTAAGTGACTTTGCAGTAGTCACATAGGTGACATAGTGGCTTCTGAAGTTAGACTGGTTTCCCCGGGGACTTACATGTGATCATATGGCAGCTCTTGATTATGTGCACAGGGTAGTACATTGGGTGGAATTACAGTTGATAAGGTAAAACCATAGAGCACAGAGATTACATATATATATTTTACTGTAAATGAATTTGATAATTTTCTTTGTTAGCCTCCCAGAAAGTTGCAGGCTTATATACGGGAAAGGATCATGGTCTACTGGAAGATGATAGGTGTCCAGACCTTAAGCATGGTTCATTGCTTATATAAAACATCTCTCTAAAAAAAAAAAATATTGTCACTACATAGCCACCTTCACAGCAAATACTGCTAATTGAGCTTCAGTTATTGACTTTTAGCTGTCAGACTTCAACTAGACTCCAGGTAAGAGACTCCTTTGCCTTATATATCTCTTTGACTTCCCATCTTTCTGATTCTCCCCAGACCATTTTACACAACATTGTCCTATCAGCCTCTTCATTGTGATCATTTTACTTTAAACCTGTCAAGAACTAATTTAATAACTTAAATTAAGGCTCTATCACTAAACGCTACCAACGTATAAATTATTGTTCCTTTTCATTCCCACTGTGAGCTCTTTCTCACAGCCAGCAGTATTCATCTTTTTGGTGATCTCCATTGTCAAGCTCCAACATGAGAACAGACTGCCCTCTTACTTTGTTACTCCCTAAGCTGGCCAGGCAGGTTTTAAGCTTATTGTAGATGCTAGTGAACTCATTGTACAGTGAATGAGCCAACACTATTTCCCTAGACCACTTAGGTAAGAGACTAGTTCATCTAATTCCTTCCCATGTTTCCTGCCTGTGGAGAAGGTGCATCTCATGAACTTCTAGGTACTAAGAATGAATTTCTTCCAAGTGGTGTTAATAGTTTCTGAAAGAGATGGAAAAACATGGACACAGCCAAAGATGAATAATTATCTAGGTCATGAAAAATTGAAAGTGTCTAAAGGCAGCATTCTTGTATAGGACTGCCATCTAGTGTCCACTAAAGCAAACAGCATCAAGTGCAAATGGCTGATACCAAGATACAAACTCCATACTCATATACATGTATTTGTAGGGGTGAAAAAAAAAATTGTCTTTCTAAAACTAAATATATTGACAAGTACTTAATTGGTAGGGATGCATTTTTATTTGTGTAGTTTATGTATAGGAATTTAAAGTATTGCCTTGTGTAAGTTTGGTTCAATTGACTTTTTCCTCCTTTGAGAAATGATCTATCTCATTATGAAGTCCAAACTGGTTTCTAACTTTCAGGAATCCTCCTGCTTTAGCTTCCAGAGTCCTGAGATTACAGGCATGAGCCACTACACTTAGCTCTATGCATCTATCATATATCTGTCTGTCTGTCTGTCTATCTATCTATCTATCTATCTACCTATCTTTGTGAGTTAAATTCAGCTTTGCTTTTTTGGGGGGATATGTTTAACTTTGGATGAATTACATAACCTGCCTATGCTTCCGTTTTATCATCTGAAAAAATGGCAATAATAATACCATATGCTTTATAGGTTGTGGGATTTGTGAGTCAATAAACATAGCTCTGGCATATTTACACTCAAAATCTCCATGTGTTCTCTTGTCTGGCCTGGACTCACTTTGTAGATCCCAGATATCTGCCTGCTTCTGCCTCTTGAGTGTTGGCATTAAAGGCCTATGCCACCAATCATGGCTTCAGTTGAAGAGTTATGTGGTTGTGATGCAGAAGGTGTTAAAATGCTAAGACTATCTCACTGTGTCTGAGGAGTCTGAGTTCTCAGTCTTCTTTCTTCAAATGCTCAGGCTGGGGTTGTGGTGGGAGCACTAGGTAGGATGCTGGTAACTGGGACGACCATGGTGCTGGAAATACCTGTTCTGAGTAGTGTTCAGCTGGTTGTTTATGAGCCTTAATGACACATAAGCTCTGACAGGGCTGGGCACTGGTTTGTACACACGTGTTTATGCTCAATGTTTTAAAAATAATTTTTATTCTTTCTCTGTATGTATGTTTGAAATATGTAAGACACTATAAATATGTCAGAGCTATGTGCATTGACTCACAAATTCCATAACAACCTATAAAGCATACAGTATTATTATTGCCATTTTTTAGATGATAAAACTGAAGTATAGGCAGGTTATGTAACTCATCCAAGGTTAAACATACCTCCCCCGCCCCCTGCAAAAACAAACCTGAATTTAACTCACATAATTCAGCTACGATCCAGGGTAGATAGGCTTTTGAGTAATATACAATGCTGCTTTGTTTTATGAAATTATAAAGAAAACATGGCTGCTGTTCTTAACCACGAAAGCATATTTCAAGTACTGACTGCTACATATCTTAGGTTGGTTAACTTGATAAGAATTTGGTCATATCAGAAGTTCTGTTTAATGTTAGCAGATTGAGATTAATTTAGAAATATATACAGAGTGATGAAACATCATGGTTCTTCTTCTGAATTAACCAACGATACTCTCCTGTCATCAAAAGTATGATCTGCCTGGAATAAAGGGAGTAGATACAGGGAGATTATGCGACAAGCTTGAGTAATGGACATGCAGCATAGTAACTGTCAGGGCAGATCCTTAAGAGGAGAGTGAGAGCTTTGTATTATTTACTTATCTTCTGCTCCCCCAATGCATACCCACATATGTTTATACCTGTGAAAACACACAAGCGAGTACACACACACACACACACACACACTCCATTCCTTCCTATGTGTGACAAATAACTGTTAAAGGAGGAGTTGTTGAGTGAACCTAATCCACAGCTTGAAGCTCATTGCTTAATCCTCATTACAATCTTAAGTGGAAGCTGTTGCTCAGGAACTGGGCAGAGTCCCTAGTACATGAATGGAGGAAGTAGAATTAAAACCAAGTCTGCTGACTTCAAAACTGTGTCTCTCCATCCCTGACATCACCAGCAAGTTGTAATCTCCACTCATAAGAAACCTTCCACTTTTTGGATCAGCCTAGTATGGCCTTCTGAATGGCTTCCAGCTGGTGCTGAAAAGGTTCCTTTATATATGAAATAGAAATCAGTAGTGCAGAATACACAGCATGCATGCAAATAGCATATAGTGATAAATGCATTTAACTAAGTTTATATCTTAGAAGATTATCAAAGAAATCATTCTTATCAACTATAAGATTGTTTAATACCTAGCTTCAACTTCTAAAATAGTACATATCACCAATTTCGTATGTTGAAAGATTTTTAGAGAACGAACTTACTAAATTATTAGAGTAGAAAGGGGCTTGAAATTCAAGAGTTTGAGGACCACGAGGCTAAGCTATTCTCCTTGTTTGTTTTCTTTTTAAGACAGGGTTCACATAGTGCAGGCTAGCCTTGAACTAAGTCCGGAATTTCTGACCCTCCTGCCTCCCTAGCCTCAGTGCTGGGCTGACAGACTTATCCCCTTGCTGGGTTTAAGCAGTTCTCCTGTAAGTTATACAGCTGGATTGCTAATTATTTTAGAAAAAAAAATTAACCCATACATTAGTCTCCTTTCTTACTCCCCCCCCCCTTTTGGACCTTTGCTTTCTTATCAAGAATTATTGCTCTGGGGGCTGGAGAGATGGCTCAGTGGTTAAGAGCACCGTCTGCTCTTCCAGAGGACCCGAGTTCAATTTCCAGCACCCACATGGCAGCTAACAACTGTCTGTAGTTCCAGTTCCAGGCAAACACCAAGGCAAATAAATAAATAAATAAATAAAGTCTTAAAAAAAAAAGAATTATTGCTCTGAAAAGCTTGTCTGTGCTGTCCTAGTGGGTTCATGGCCTTGAGAGGAGATGCTGTCCTTGCTTGATCTCTGTTTATCCTCCCAGCAAGTGAGCCATGCTTAAATGAGTGATCTGAGAGTAGCACTGTAGAGTTTCCACAGCATTCGGGTGCTCTAGATGATAGAACAATGTTTTAGTATATTTAGCACAATCTGTACATCATATTTCCTACAAAACAACCGTTGTGTGAGATAATGCATTGGTTCTGATCAAGGTAATTATCAAACTTATGTCTACCTCTTATGCCTTGTTGTAAGCTTAGATTGGAGATTTATAGAAAATTAATATAGTCATGATTGGCAAATCTGTATCTTTGGTAGTTGGGCTTGAGGTTTTGAAACTCTTAAAGTCTTTTGAAAAGAATTGTGAGGAGAAAGAAGAGGAGGAGGAGGGGAGAGGAAAAGGAGGAAGAGGAGGAGGAGAAGGAATATCACAGGCTCTTTTGGCAATTCCAAAGTGTAAGAGGAAAATTTTACAGTAATTTCCTCTTTGTATTAAGTTCCTCCTATCTGCTTTACTACTATGGTGTATGTTGGTTTCCCTACTGAATTGGACAGTACACCAGGGAATAAAAACTCTGTAACATAGGTCTTGGCTTTTCAGATGCTCAAGTATCCAGGGAAAACATTGTAGCAAAGATTTGATCTTGTAACTGTTAGACATCTTCCTGGAGAGATTGAGAAAATAACAGAGACACTGCTTAATATTAACTGTAGAAATTATGAGATTTTGGTGAGAAAACACACTACAAAGCTCTAAATTTGATATCACTTGTGTAATTTTTCCTGTGCTGCCAAAATTGTCTCACACTGCACCAGTTATCACTTATCATTTTGAGACAGGCATTGCTAATAAAGTGGCTGTGGTTTTTAACATCATCCCTTGATCAGTTAGTAAAAAGCAGATTCCAATCATGCAAAGTTGATATCTATACTAGTATCTGTTGGGGGATATACAGTGGTAAGCTAACAGTGGTTAGCGAGCTACCTCTCAAAGCTGCTCCAACCCCACCCATTCTGTCATGGTAGAGGGAGGAAATGGAAAAGAAAAGATGCAATCCCTTACTCCTTACATTTGTCTTAACTACTCTCATCCTCCTATAACTGTATCTTACTGTTAAGCCTTTTCTGTCTCCAGCCCCTTACAGACTAGACTTACAACATCTATATATTTCGTTCTTCCCAGTATGGTGACACATCCTGAACAGCATGACATGACTAAAGCTTAGTGACCTGTAATCTGTATTATACACGCAAATATACAAGATTACGTGATAATCACTACAATGTTTCATCAGTGTCTTCATTTCATGGGAAGGTCATATCCTTAATCAGAACTTTCGCTTGGAGCTCATATTAATAAAAGTTTTCTTGCCCACAAGCTCATTCAACTGAGTTCAAAATCTAAGACTCCATGGGATTCCTATTAAGTCTCAGGTCACTTTAAAGTTGCTGTTCCAAATTTTATAATTTTCCATTGTGGAGGGTGACTTCTGAAGATTCTGATTGGATGACCTCAGGAAAGGTTGACTAATCAAGCACTAGCATATAATTTTTGAAAAGTTAAAAATATGACTCACATAAATACTACATGTGGTAAGCTCATATATCTGTCAAAAAATGATTGATCTCATTAGTGAGTAAGCAAGCTGGATGACACAGTTCATAGAAGGAGATAGGAGGGTAAAGCATGGATTTACTTAGGGAAGGAAAGGCTGCTGCACACAGACGGAAAAGTTAGAGATACAATTTAGTATTGTACAATACAAACGGAACTTTCAGGGTTATCTACTCTATTGCAAATAATTGATTTGCATTTACACCAGGCAAAACACATTAATAAATTGCATTTAAAGAGCTATGATTTTATTGACTCAGATTGAAGGGTCATATGTAAATCCCAGAATCAGAGTCTAAGATTTAAAAATAAATTGCTACTTTTCAGTGAATCAGTGAAAGGAGGTCAAGCAAGAGCTGGAGAGCTAGATTCCACACAGCTGTTTGGGGATTGGGAGTGTGTGTGTGTATGTGTATGTGTGTGTGTGTGTGTGTGTGTGTGTGTGTATGTGTGTGTGTGTGTGTGTGTGTAGATGAACACTCTAAGATGAATCTATCTATCTATCTATCTATCTATCTATCTATCTATCTATCTATCTATTTATTTTCCCACACAATCAGAGCAAGTGACATGCTCTTATTTCTGTTACGAAAGCACATTAGTATGTTGTAGGTGCTTCAGTAGTTTGCTTTGAATAACGTTTTACAATTCCCATTCCAAAGTCTGTACAGGATGGCAACTCTAAAGTGGTTCTACTGCTGGCCATTCATCCATCCCTAATCTCATTAGCTGTTAATTCCTTGAGGACACAAACCTAGTAGATGCTGTTTCCAAATGCTAAACAAAGGTTATTAAGTGAAACCACAGAGATCATTCTTAGTCTTAAAAAAATACGCTTTGTTTTTCGAACATCCTTGAGCTCAATTTGTATAAGCTTGTGACTTCACCACACTTTGATGCAAACAACCTCATCATGTATTTTCTTATAGGCATATACTTGAATAGAGCCTTCTGACAGAGTTAGGGGAACTTCCTTTGCTCCTAAATATAGAATTGTATTAATTATACAATCAAAGATTTGCCTTGCATTTTTTCCAACAAAAAAACATTTTAATTAATTGGTGCCTACTGGAGAAATATAAAGCTGAAGATCTTAAGATAACAAAGCAAATTTGAGTAGAATACAGATTGCCCTGTTGAGAGGATCTGAGAAGAGGTGACATCGCTGTCCATTACAGATGGCATGACAATTTGTACTTGTTTCTTATCTTTCTGTTAAGAATTCACATTTTCGATTTCAAATCTTCAGATTGTCCAGATCTAAGTCAAAATTATCCTTTAGTAAAATCAGTGGTTTTATTCCAAATGTAGAAGGCCCTCCTGTACCAAGACACACTATTTCTGAATTAGAATTTCCATGCTCTGAAATTCTGTGTTGCAGTAAAATAAGCAAATATTTACTCGTTGCTTTAAAAACAAACTTTTCTAAGTTTCTAATTGACCCGTTTTTGGAGGTTGGGGTGAGGGTGCAGGCTTATGGGGTTCCTTTCCCTTATTATCTTTGTTCTTGAGGGCTAGACCCCTACCTTGCAAAACTCAAAGAGGAATCAAGAGCTTTAAAAATACCACTTAATGTTTCCCCTGCGGAGAAGTGAAAGGGTGCCCCACCCCCACCAGTGAGAATTTGTCAGTGTCTTTAAATCAGATATTTAAGTCTTAAATTGCCCACCACATGGTACACCCCCAAGGCCTATGAGCCCCCTCTCAACCCGCCCAAACTGCTTTAGAGTGGAAATCTCAGTCCTAGTCCACGGTTATGGTGGGTATGTACTCACAAGTCACTAAGGATTTGTGTTACTTCCCTTGCGAAGAAAGAGAATAATCGTGAAAATTTAGGCGGAAATTCTTTCGGTTTTGCTCCTAAATTAAGGGAAGTATGTGCCCTATAATCCCTGAGAAAAAGAACTCTCAGGGGCAAAGGAGCGACCAGGTAATTTAGAAGAAAAACAGAAAGTGGTCTCTATTTGCCCGGGACTTCCTTTGGAGTTGGGGGAGTTAAGGACTTCTAGAAGCGTTGTCTTTGGAGATGACGAAAAAATAAACAGATATCCTGAAGCCTGAGGCTTCTCGGATTCATTTCCTACCAAAATCGAGAGTTTTGATAAAACACATTTTAATATTTTCTCCTTTTTGTGAAGTGTAACAAACACAAGTTGGGCGCAGCACGGCTGCTCTGAGCTTGCCAGCCAGGCAGGCCGCCGGAGCACCAATCAGCGCGCGCCTGCGCTCTATATATACGGTGGCTGGGCCCGCGCTACTCCATCTGTGTATTGCCACCAGTTCCTGAGATTCGGAACCTCATCATGTCGGAGACTGCTCCCGCCGCCCCCGCCGCCGCTCCCCCAGCGGAGAAGGCGCCGGCGAAGAAGAAAACTGCCAAAAAGCCTGCAGGGGCCCGCAAGGCGTCCGGGCCCCCGGTGTCCGAGCTCATCACCAAGGCTGTAGCCGCCTCCAAGGAGCGCAGCGGCGTGTCCCTGGCCGCGCTCAAGAAGGCGCTGGCGGCCGCCGGCTACGACGTGGAGAAGAACAACAGCCGCATCAAGCTGGGGCTGAAGAGCCTGGTGAGCAAGGGCACCCTGGTGCAGACCAAGGGCACCGGCGCCTCCGGCTCCTTCAAGCTCAACAAGAAGGCGGCTTCCGGCGAGGCCAAGCCCAAAGCCAAGAAGGCTGGCGCGGCCAAGGCTAAGAAGCCCGCGGGCGCAGCCAAGAAGCCCAAGAAAGCGACTGGTGCTGCCACACCCAAGAAAGCTGCCAAGAAGACTCCGAAGAAGGCTAAGAAGCCCGCGGCGGCTGCCGTGACTAAGAAAGTGGCCAAGAGTCCGAAGAAGGCTAAAGTCTCTAAGCCCAAGAAGGTCAAGAGCGCTTCTAAGGCCGTGAAGCCGAAGGCTGCCAAGCCCAAGGTTGCTAAGCCTAAGAAGGTTGCAGCCAAGAAGAAGTAGGCTGTCTCCTCCTTAAACCCAAAAGGCTCTTTTCAGAGCCACCACTCCCACTTAAAGAGCTGTGACATTTGTGCGGTAACCCTCCCCCTTGCTTTCTGCAAAAGCAGGTTGTTGCGTAGGATGTAATCAGTCAGCGCTCCCCGGGGTGGGGTTCCCAGTCACTTAGAAAGATGGAGCTGGGCGGCCCAGGGAAGCGTTGGGGCAGCCTTCCATGGCCACCCGCAGCAAAGAGCAGCACTTGGAGCTAAGTCTGTGCCGACTGCTGGGTGATTTAAAAGATCCGCCCTGCTTGCGGGTTGGCTCGCTCTCGCCCCGAACTTTAGTCCTTAGCATGATTGGGCGCGCGGAGAAACTTTTTCTCCGGGTGACTTGTGGTCAGCGTCACCTGTGGGTGTTTGCCTCGGAATTTGAGAGGAGATTGACTTCCTCAAGAAGGACCCAATCGGCCTGGCTAAGCAGGACTTGTGACCTAATGTTTTTCCTACTTTCGATTTGTTGGCTGCAGAAAGGGAGCGGTGGCTTGAACTGCGTCACAACCTTAGTCAGCCATCTTTTTGTTTCATAAAGGTGTATAATTATTACCGGTTATTTGAGTTTTAGATTTATTTTGACAGTTTCAGTTAAAATTGCCCTCGAATTGGCATTGGCTCAGCTTCCCGAAGTGCTTAAGTTGTAGGTATGTGTCAACTCAAAGGTGGACCTCAAAAATAGTGTTTCTTGTTATACTTAGTCCAAGATATTTAAGCAAAGATTCAATTAGTGGCTTTTTGTATTAACATACTTCTAATAAAAGACTTTAGATTTCACTGTTGGATTCTTCCATATCTACTGCAGGGTGATTGAGACTCCATTTTTCACTAGTCGTAACAGGCTTTGCAGCCTGTATCAAGTTGCTGGAGTTTCCTATCGTGATCGGAAGCATGCCTTTTATAGACCCACAATAATGGATCTAGTGTTTGTGTTCCAAGTGTTTATCGCGTGGGAAAGCCAGGAGATCGTCAAGGAAGGGAAATATATTTTCTCTCAGCGTTTTTGAGATTTTTTTTTTAAGTGCAAAGCATAGCAAATGACCCATCCTCCCTACCCCACGCCCCCAGGACTATCAGTGAACTCTCTCTCAGTTCTTCCCAGCTTTTGATTCACGTTTCTTGGAGACTAAAGTTTCTGTTTGAGTCGTTTTGGTAGCTTATAAAGTAGAATATAGTCTTTTGACTATTCAATGTGGCTGGTACTTAACACATAACAAGGATTCAAATATTGTTTGATAAACTAATACCTTATAACTTCAATATGGGATAAAAATTAATTTGTCCCCTCCCACCCCACACCCTCATTCCCACAGGGTTTCTCTGTGTATCACTGGCTGCGCTGGAACCCTGTAGATAGGGCTGTCTTCAAATTCAGATCTGTCTGCCTCTGCATCCCTTGTGCTGGGATTAAAGGTGTGTGTCATCATTACTAAACTTCTTCAAATTTTTTAAGGTGTTCTTTCTATATTTTAATTAACTTAATTAAATTAGTTGTCCACTTCTAATGTGTCCCTTTGTTTTTACTTTTTATTTTGTGTAATAGGGCTCATCTTGTATGTAGCCAAGTCAGGCCTTAAATTTGTGACCTTCCTGCCTCAACCTCCGGTAGCTGGGATTACAGATTTTTGCTACCATGCTCTGTTCTTTCCCTTTTCCCTTCCTTCTTTCTTTCTCTTTCCCTTCCTTCCTTTTTTCCATTCTTCCATTCTTTTTGGTGTTTAATATGTATTTTAAAATGTTCTCTAGTATCCATCATTCAGAAGAAAGCTTCCTGGCATTTTTATTGAGATTGTGGTTTTTTTTGTTTTTTTTTTTTTTTCTTTTGCAACATTAACAACAAACCATGTTTTTTTTTTTTTTTTTTTTTTTTTTTTTTTTTTTTTTTTTTTTTTTTTTTTTTTTTTTTTTTTTTTTTTTTTTTTTTTTTTTTTTTTTTTTTTTTTTTTTTTTTTTTTTTTTTTTTTTTTTTTTCTTTTGCAACATTAACAACAAACCATGTTTTTTTTTTGTTTTTGTTTTTTTTATGTTGTTATTTTTTGTTCAGGTATTTTTGTTATCTCCCTGGAAATCTAAATGTCCTCCAAATATGTCTTAATATTTCTTCTTACTTTTAATCCTAGAAATTTATTGCTGTTGGAAAAAGCACTTTATAAAATTTGATTTCTTTAGGGAAATCCCACAAAGTAGACGTTAAAACTACTTAATTATGGAGGCAAACGAATTAACAATTTTAGGACGAGTCTGTCTATTGATATATAAGGTAAGCACAGATACAACACATATGTAACTTTTGAAGCACTATTCATAAGGAAAAAACAGGTAAAACCCCTTTTAAATTTACTATAGCCATTCAATGTAAATTTACTATATTCATTCAATGTAAAATGAATATGAAATAGGTGATATGCTACATTGTTGTTTCTTATACTACATCTTTGTGATATCATATGTATTTTCTAATTATAGTATATCTCACTCCAGAACATGTACTATTTCTTGTGTTTTTTTAGCCACCTGTGGCTATGGAGACAATATAGATAAATACAACTTCAGAAAGACCTCAAACCTCTGCTTTCATTTTTATGATGAGAGTGCTTTAAGATATATGTTTTTAATATATTGTATACCGAAGTTATGAAGACAGAATGTTTGAGTGTTCCTGATGTCAATTGTGCTCAGTTGAGACATTCAGAAGTTTTCTGTTCAAAATGGAATAGGGCTGGGTGTGATGGCAATACTAATCCCAGCCATCTGGAGACAGAGGCAGCAGAATCTCTGTGACTTCTAGATAAACTTGCTCTAGTGAGTTCTAGGCTAGGTAGGGCTACATAGCTGAGACCATGAATCAAACATAAGTACATTAAAAATTAAAACAATAATAAAAAGATGTAACTGAGTTATAGGAGTAGAGGTAACCTGATGTCAGGTTTCTAGGACTTATCTTTTGAGCCAGTGGGAAGGAGATACCAAATCTGGTTAGCAAAAGGGAAGACTACAGCAAAATTACAAAGAATGGCCTAGATAAAAGATGTGCAGGGCTATATTTTTTTGTTCCTGGGCATCTGAGTTTCCCAGTTCCTCCCTGAGCTATATATACTGTTGTCACTAGAAATACCTCACAGACCTGAATTGAATCAAGTTGTAACAACCAAGAGATCTAATTGTGGGTGCTAAATATAGCATGGGGTGTGGTACACCTAGGAAGCTTACATGCTTACGTACTCATTGTAGACCAGAACTTTACTACTTAGGAAAATTCTGCCTGAAAAAGAAACACAAACCCTGCTGAGTGTGGTGGTCACTCCTTTAATCCCAGCACTTGGGAGGCAGAGGCAGACAGACCTTTGTGAGTTTGAAGCCAGCCTAGTCTACATAGTCACCCTATGACTGTGGTGGAAATGTTCTCTGTATGCTGTAAATAAAGTAACTGGTTTGGCCTATGTGGAGGACCATAGAAGTGGGTGGAGGATCAGAGGAGAGACAGGTAGAAGGAGGGCAGAGTTAGTCAGTCTCCATCTGACCCCTGAGGAAGAACCATGTAAGGAATGCAGGTGAGCCACGGGCCGGGCCATGTGGCAAATAGAATACTAGAAATGGGTTAAATTAAGATAAAAGAGCTAGCTAGTAATGTGCTTGAGACATAGGCCAAACAATATGAAATTAATATAAGTGTCTGAATCATTTTGGGGGAGGGAAAAGCTGCCTTGGGCAAGGTCCAAACCTCTGGCCCAAACTGGGCCGGGACTCTCCTACAACAGTCAGCCTGTTGACAGATTTGTGTGAGTAAGCCCTCATGTCACTGCCCTCTCTACACCCAGAGTGATGATAGGAATTGCTCTCCTTTTCCAAGTATAAGAATGGAGATTCCTTCACAAGGTAAATTTATTCTGATGTTAGGCAAGTAAGCAGAAAACAGGTTTTTCCTGCATCTGCTGAGTTGCAGTTCAATATAATCCTCATGCAAACATGAGTTATTCTCTTTTTTTTCCAAGCCTATATATTCTTTCTTACTAATTTTATAATTTTCAACCATTAGTTATACTATTACTTCCCCTAAGCCTAAAGCTAACAGATAGCTGAGCTACACAAACTAGAGGGAAATGTAGACAATAGTTTTGTTTGAAATCCCAACTAGAGATGGAACAGCAGCCTTTCTTGCAGGATCAGTAACATCATCAGAGGTCAGTGGAAGGGATCTGGGACCAGGGCTGGTGATAACAACACTAACTCAGAGCTAACATTTCCCAAACACTTACTTGTAGTAAGCTAAACACAGTAGCTGTTTAGTATACATTTGTTTCACAACACAGTCTTGGCATAGCACATTGAGGTGGGTGTTATTATTACTCTCATTTTGAAGATTAAGAATGGAGGCTTGGCAAGATTAACGATTCAACTAGTTGGCTTCTGATCCATGAGTCAGTATCATTATCTTCTATATAGTAATAATTTTCCAGGAAAGTATATGAAAAACATATTTAATTAAAAATTTATAATCTTGCATTTATGAACCAAAGTGAACCTAAACCAATTTTAATACTGTCAATCTAGGATAAATAAATACTTTAATAAAAAATATAAAACATTTTATCAACTTTTCTTCATATGAAGTCTTTGTAATCTGGAATATACGTTTAAAGCACAAGACATTATATTTGATCATTAATTTTGGTAAAAACCTGTTTAGCAGAAGATATTAATTGTATTTGTTGGCTGTGAGACTGGCTGGTAATACTTGCTGGTTATTAACTTATAAAAAATCCCTTAGTCTGATGTGTGAGAAAATGGTTTGAAGACTAATAATAATTATAAATATTAACTCAGTCTGAGTACATTTGCATTTGTTTGTTTTGAGACAAGGTATCACTTTGTTGCCCATGCTGATCTATATAACTCACCATATAGAATAGCCAGGCCTCAAATTCCTTATGTTCTTGTTTCAGCCTCCTGATGAGGCTAAGGACTCTTCTTAGTACTTGATTCATATGATTCAGGCCAGTGTTGTCTGTTGGGGTCTTCCTAATGATCCATTGTTTTAATTGTACTTTTCTCCACATGACCTTTTTCTTTTCAGGAAGATGCTATTCATTACTGAATGAATCTATAAAATGTTCTGAAGTTGTACCAGGGATTTCACTTGAGGTCAAAGATTTTCAAATGTCTTGTAACTTACTTTATTATTTTTTGTATAACTTACTAATTATTTTTTATTATTATTATTATTATTATTATTATTATTGATCACCACATGCTTTCTTTCATCTTTCTCTGATAATTTTGTCACATCTAAAGCATTCTAGAAAGCAGCTCTGCTCCAGGGCCAGAGAGTCTCAATGCAGATGAACTTCTCAAAAAGTGAATATAAACAGAGTGTAGAATGGATGCAGGTGGGGAGGCCATGCATCATTTGAAAAGGTCAAAGCTTAGAGACAGGTTTACCTAGAAGTTAATAAAAAAGAATGTCTCATCTCCAATTTCTAAGGCCCTGGATGGGGAGTCCAAGGATTCTTGCCATTCTGTCGTCATTTTGTTTTAAGTTATGAACATAACTTTATTTCATTATGTATCAGGTCATTTTGGCTTAGGTTTTGTTTCATTTCTTTGGTTTATATTTGCAATATTTGCTTGATATATAGTGAAGACCTTCATTTTATATTCATCTGGTCATACATAACTTCAGTTACAATTCACCATCATGCCAGGTGTGGTGGCCCATGCTTTTAGTCAGTCCTAACAGCAATCAGGGTAGGCAGTCGAGTCCATTCGGGTCTTCCAGAATAGCCAGGACTGCTTGGAGAAAGTCTTGAAAAACCAAAGAAAAAGTAAAAAGAAAGAAAACAACAAATCAACGTTTATATGTTTGTTAGAATGATGAGAGAATATCTAGTTGCATTTATTTTTGGTTTAGTAAGATAAAGTGACCTTCAGGCATGCTTATGTATTAGCAATGTTACTTCAGTCGTTGCCTGCATTTTTTTGCTAAGACTTCAAGAAACACTCCTTATATTGTAGGTCACAGGCTCACCTGAATTCCTGGCAAAATCATGCAGTGTAAATACCAGGTGACAATTTGGAGCATTATTACTCATCTGCTCCAGGCATAAATACAGTGGAGAAAAATTCGGAAACAGAGGCAGAAGCTAGACTGAAAGGACTTCAGCCAGATTATAATTCATGCAGAAGACACTTTGACTGTTGGTTCCCCAAATATGAAGTCATAAAGGACTCCAAAAGTGAGATTTAAGTTGTCAAGAAAACAAACTTTACCAAAAGAAGAGCAAACATCCAATCTGTGTAGATAACATAGCTTGTGAACCAGTGCATGTTAAGTGAAAGTGTTTTTTCCTAAATCTTGTGGGCTAATTTACATCTAGATTATGTGATTAGTAGCTATGCTATTTCTAAGTCTTGGCTAGATTTGACGGGGGGGGGGGGGAGCGGGAGGTTGCTGTTCACTCAGTTTAGGGATGACAGCCTTCCAACAGAAAACTACCTACATAAATTATTCAATCAACATACTACTCTGCGCGAACACAAAGTAAATGTATTTGGAACCATAAAACTTCTGAAACACCTGTGAAAGCAAGTGGAGATCATTATGAAATAACTTATGGAAAAACCCAGGGGGACAGAGTTACAGTATCAGTTCATGAAACTTTGGGTGGCTCTTAAAAGAGCCTTTTTAGTTATGAGGCTGGTGACATTATGCCCTCTCCCCGCGGATGCGGCGGGCCAGCTGGATGTCCTTGGGCATGATGGTGACGCGCTTGGCGTGGATGGCGCACAGGTTGGTGTCCTCAAACAGACCCACAAGGTAAGCCTCGCAGGCCTCCTGCAGGGCCATGACCGCCGAGCTCTGGAAGCGCAGGTCGGTCTTGAAGTCCTGGGCGATCTCGCGCACCAGGCGCTGGAACGGCAGCTTGCGGATCAGCAGCTCGGTGGACTTCTGGTAGCGGCGGATCTCGCGCAGAGCCACGGTGCCGGGCCGGTAGCGGTGGGGCTTCTTCACGC
>PVIH01013418.1:0-50116 GCA_004025045.1 Sigmodon hispidus
ATTTCTTTTTCAGTTCTTCTATCTTTAGCGTATAGAAGGGCTACTGATTTCTTTGAGTTTATCTTGTATCCTGCTACATTGCTGAAGGTGTTTATCAGCTGTAGCAGTTCTTTGGAAGAATTTTGTGGGTCACTTATGTATACAATCATATCATCTGCAAATAGAGATAGCTTCACTTCTTCTTTTCCAATTTGTATGCCCTTAGATGTCCCTCAACTGAAGAATGGATTAACAAACTGTGGTATATCTACATAATGGAATACTACTCAGTAGTAAGAAAAAAATGATATCCTAAAATTCACAGGCAAATGGATGGATTTGGAGAATATCCTCCTGAGTGAAGTATCACAAACTCAGAGAGATAAGCAGGGGATGTACTCACTCACTAGTGGTCTCTAAACAAACAAATAAGAAAAAAGTCAAACATGCCCAAGCAGCAAACCATAACTACTGAACAGCTTGGGATCAGAAACACCCTGGACTGACCCGTCAAACCCCAGTCCATCTATAGGAACATCTGACTCACTCTTGAGGGAGGGGGGACAAAACTGGATTTAGCCGGGAATGAAGACTGATCCAAGCATTATTGGGTCAGTGGGACCATAGGACTGTCTGCTCCCTGCCAAGGGAGGGGATGGGGAGTTGCAGAGAAGAAAAATGACCAGATGTGGTGGAAGGGGGAAGAGACCTTGAATGAGGATATACAGGGATGGAAAAAAAAAATTCAGAGGGAAAGCTGAACACAAAGAAAACATATGTGTAGCAATCTTATTTGCATTTCCACCCTTGATAAGCCATGCTTATGATTATTATCCTCTGTATAGTTATTGTTAATTCTTCCACTCTTTTAAATTCTTTTTACTGTTTTTTTAATAAATACAAAATAAAGAAGGAAAAAAAAAAAGAAAAGGCAAGACTTTTAGTTCTGTAGATTTTAGAAATACTTTGAGAGTGTATGCTGAAGACATTTTACTGCAGCAATTCTGGGATGTTTGTTGGCTCAAATTCTCAAAGACTCACCTTGTATCATCTGGACATTCTGTAAGCCTCAGATGGATATCCTTCACCTCTGTATTGCTTCACTATCACATATTTCTCTCTCTTAGTACTCATTACAACCTATGACGTTGCTGTGCAGACAAATCTTTGTGTATTATCGTGAGAGGGATGACGATGAATGGGACTTTGCCTTGCTATGTAGCTGTCATACTTTGCAGTTGTAGATGACAGCTGCTTTCAGGGCAGGGCCATCTGCCATCACGTTAAAAAAACATAACTATTAATTGAAATGACTTGCTATGAATAGGAAACAACTTCTAATGTGGAAATGATGAAACAACAGAAGAAGTTGATAGGAATGGAAAGAAAGATGTCAGCAGTTTCATTTGAGAATAATATAATTGTGGTCTTAAGTTTCTGAGGGCTCAAAGAATCCAGGAGAGAAAATCCCTTCTCCATTGTTCCTCTTTTACAGAAGGACCAAAAAAAAAAAAATAACTTGAAAGTATTACTTCATCATTTGTGAATTAGCTTAGAGATTGGACTAGAGGAACTCAATTATCATTTACTGTAGCTATGTTCAAAAACCAACTCTACAAAGTATTGCTTATTCTAAAAACCAGGAGAATTTCTAAAACCACAAGGATAAACAATTTTGAATATTTCAGGGTATTTTTCTGATGGGAAATGGGAAATATTCGTGACATTTTTCTTTGGGAAAAGATGCTAAGTAAACATGGGAATTGTAACTGTGATTTTTTTTCTTCCTACAAGTAGAAGAAAACTTGTGTGATGTTCTCATGTTAATGCAAAAGTGATACCAAACTGTGTGGTAAGATGAAGACTACTTCTTCATACATCTCTGTGAGTGTGAAGAGACTGGGCAAAAACAGGCCTGGGGATGGAACTTATTCAGTAGAGCACTAGTGCCTCTTGTGCACCAAGTCCTGGGTTTGATCCCCAGCACCATCATACACTGGGCATACTCTTCACATTCTGAAGGTGGAGAAGGGAAGACCATAGGTTCAAAGACATCCTCTTCTACATCTAGAGTGTGGGGCTAGTCTGGGATACTTAAGACCCTGTCTGAAAGAACGAAACTGTTACATCAGCAAAGCTAATAGCTGGCATTTCACTCCATGAGCAATGATGCTAAGCATTTAAAAAATGTTTGGAGGGCGGGGAAAATGTGGTTAGGAGGTATTGTATGAGAGAAGAATCTATTTTCAATAAAAAATAAAAATATTTGCTAGTAATTTCTATGTATTTCTTGAGAAATATCTACTAGTGCAAATCACTAGCACTGAAAAAGAAGGACATTATTTATTTAGTGGGTTCACAGAAGAAACTCACTGATATAAGAGATTAAATAGTTGTGCAGTTCCTGGAAAGCCGGACTGGTCTACATGGCTGAAGCTCAGTGGGTCAGGTCCTCCATCCAAGAGCAGGAGAGAGAACAGGAAGATGAAGGGGGTTTGTGTATGTGTACCCAGATCTTAAGCTATCCTTTAATCATGCCCCTAATTCTAGTGCCTCAAGGTCATAGGTGAATCTCAGATCTACATTGGCCAAGAGGCCACACCACTAGGTCAAGTTGATGGTAACTGTTCTCACTACATCTCCCCCTTTTGTCTAAATAAGAAAGTTCTCAAATATTCATTTATTACAAAAATGGAGGAGCTGAGAGCATAGGAGTATTAACATGGTTCTGGGTTTATAGTTCAGTGAATTCAAAACAAAGACCAAGGAGTGGTTTTTAAGGAGCTGAGAATGACCCATCAAATAATCAACTAGGAAATAACAACCTGAGTCCTAATGCCACATGAAACTGAGTTATGTCACTGACAGAAAGAGCGTCAGGAGAGCTCATGCTCTAGGTGAAATGACAGCTAGCTGGTAATTTCTTCTCAGTCCTGTGAACAGAAAATACAGGCAGGTAATCCTACAACTCTGACACAAGCATTTGAAATAATGAAGGAATGTTGTAGTAACCCATTTATTAAATAATAAATTTTCATATGGAAAACCAGTTAGAAAACTGATTAGACAGTCTGCAAAGATGGCCAAGTGGGTAAAGTTGGTGGCTGCCAAGCCCTGTGATCACTCCCACGGGTTCATATGATAGAGGGACAGAAGAGATCCCAGAAAGTTGTTCTCTGACTCCCCCACACACATGCAAAAAAAAAAGTATGTCATTAAATATTTTTATGCTGTATATTAAGTGATATAATATTATTTGTATGCAAAGTATATATCTTAATGTTGTACTTTATCTATAGTGTATATATAGTAGAAGTACTAGTACTAACAGTAAAATAACAAATAGTGGCATCTGGCTTAGGCCTGATTTGTGCAGTTCCCCATGTCTTTACTGTTGGGGGCATTGGAAATTGATTATCCATTGTTTATGATTCTTTCAGAAACTGCTTGCTCAGTCTCAAGAAACTGAAATTGAGGCCTAAAGCTGACACTGTTATGGCATCTGCTTGGCCTTCTCACGTGGTACTATGACTCTTGGGGTGACTAACTATCTGATTGGATTTGAGGTGTGATCTATAGGAGAAATTTTATGCCTGGTTCTATAAATCTGGTCAAAGCCCATGATAGGGAGACCACAGATCCTAGGAAGAAACCTGGTATTTTGAAATGGCTATGTTGTCAAACTACCTTCTAAATGTTTATGTTTACACCTATAAATTTATGTTGCTCTCAGACTAGGTCAGAAAAGCTTTCTGCAGTGGGTAGTGGTTAATGCAGAGACATAACTGTGAAAGAGCTCAGAATAAGTGACTGTGAGTGCTCAGTTGTAGATGGGTCTAAATCAAACTTCTCCCATCCACGACTCAGGGAACATCTTGGAAAAGTATATAGAAAGAAAGTAAGGGCCAAAGGATGAAGGAAGGGGGAAGTAGTGAAAAACCAATGTCTGGACATAACATGGCTAATGCACACATCAGCTCATAGCAGCTGTGGCTGCCTGCAGGCTGTGTATACAGTATCAAGTCAGTCAATATTCCAACGGAGATGGGCAAGGGGCTCCCAAGGTGGACTCTTGACTGAGGGGCTATTGGTAGTTAAGGCTGCTGAAGAATTTAGAGTAACTTTTCTTTGGGTATTTAGTCCCTATTAGGTCACTGATGGACTATACCTATTAGCACAGGGATAGTAGTCACTGGACTATTGGACATGTTGCCAGCACAAGTGACAGCTCACAAAAGGTGAGACCATGGTATACAATGCACAGATTTCAGAAAGCTCAACAGGTTGGAGAGTGTCCTTTCTAAGTGACTCAGTTGTTCTAAACTTCTTCCAGGCAGCTCAGCTATTCTGCTTTTATAGGCTAGCTGGCATGTACCCAAAGTCTTCTTTGCAGCTTGGCTTGATTAAGAGTTATTCTCAGCAGTCTTTGTTGTTTACCCTTGGTAACTAACTAGACAGTGAATCTAGTTAGTTTCAGGGCCTTCCCAAAGCTATTTGAGGAACTTTCTTGAGGAACATCCCTTCAAGATAAAATGTTTCAATCTCAGAGGAAACTGTTACACAATAATGAAGCAGCAATGTCTCTC
Source organism: Sigmodon hispidus (assembly GCA_004025045.1). Classification (NCBI taxonomy): domain Eukaryota; kingdom Metazoa; phylum Chordata; class Mammalia; order Rodentia; family Cricetidae; genus Sigmodon; species Sigmodon hispidus. Next base: position 4,566 of record PVIH01013418.1, read on the forward strand.
TCTCTCTCTCTCTCTCTCTCTCTCTCTCTCTCTCTCTCTCTCTCTCTCTCACACACACACACACACACACACTGTAGACTATTCATAGAAAACTTACAATAATTATATTTAGTAAAGACACTAGAAAAAAGTACAAGCTCTATGACTTCATTTTTCAAACTTTGTTAGAAAGGCAAGCTTGGAGTGTCAGATCATGTTTACTTGAGGATGCTGAGGAGAAAAGAACAAAATTAAGTGGGAGGAAAACATCATGTAGTCATGGTGATATGCTAATACCAATAAGGGCAATCACTTTGGATGTATAAATATCATAAAATATTACAAATTACATCCATTAAATATGTGCACTATTGAATGTGAATTATTGCTAAAACAACAACAAAGACTATGCCTGAAAGGGTTGTTGTAAAACCTAATAAGATAGTGTGGATATAACACATATTATAATCCTTGTATTTAGTAAGTAATCAAATTCTACCTTGTAGTTCTGAGTAGGTGCTTTTGAATTTTCTTACAGCAGATATAAAAGAAGAAAAATGAGGACTAGATGTTCATTGAGGCATTTTATTAAATATACTATGAAAATATGAGATGCAATAAAGCCATGGCTTGACAATGTTCTTTGTATTTTAGAATAGACGCTGTGACACTTTTTCTTAGTCTCAGTATATAAAGTTTGCTTACTAAATGGTAAGGTGTTTCAATAGATACTTAGTAAAAATAGCTGCTTAACAACTATCAGATTGAACTGAATTAATAACCATTTTTGGTCTGTTGAACACAGGAACTTGAGATTTATGATCATGTCCACATATAATTAATTAGTTAATGCCAAATTACTTTTGGAGCTTCCTTGCCTCAAGCCACGTAGTCTTCTCTGATGTAAAGCATTTAGGTAATTCTAGACAGGAAGCAGTGACTTAGGGGCAACTTAGCTGGGGAACTCCAGAGACTGAAGTGGGTAGTGTCTGAGAGAGGCGGGACTAGGCTGGGTTGGGTGTGGCAGGTCAATTTTAGTTCCCATGGTTTCTAAATGTCCCTTCCTAAGTGAAGGAGATTTTGCGTTTTCTCTGTGTATCTTTTTTTTTGGAGTCAGGGTTTCTCTATGTAGCTCTGTATTCCTTGGAAATCACACTGTAAATCAGGCTGTCCTCAAACTCAAAGACATCCTCATGCCTCTGCCTCTCTGAGTGCTGGGGTCGAGGGCATGTGCCTCTACCACTCGGCCATACATCTTATTCTTAGTGTGCATGGGCGTTAGATGTCACTGTGTGGGAAGAATACTCTTTCTTCCACACTATACATGGTCTGAAGCTTGTCTGTCCCTGAGCACGACACTGAATAACTCTGTGCTTGTATCATAGGTCATGGTGAGTTTAGTCAGCTATCATTAGTTTCATACTGGCTAGAGTTACAAAACGCTATCATTTTGGGGAATCTTTTACTTATGTTCCAAAGAATGTGTGGAATTTGTCATTTGTCATCTAATTGAGGGAAGGACAGTATATATTTACTGTTCTTCAGAGCTTACTGAAAACATTGCTATCCCAATAACAGATGTCTGTGACATAGACATGAATCAAAATATTTTCTGATTTAAAAAGATGATAAGGATTACAAGACGATAATTTTTATAGATATCTGCCAATTATTCTTAATAATCAGAGAAAAGCAAATCAAATTTATAGTTAAATACCATCTATCAACAGAGATGTCAATCTGGCAGCATTATGCTTTGGTAAGCATGTTGAGCAATATCTATGCAATATGAATGGGAACATAAATTGATGCAACCATTTTGAAATTGACTTGGCATTATTACCTGAATGTACCCCAAAACACAGCTTCTGAAACTTTGGGTCATGACTCCATGAGATATTGAGTGTTAGGGTTCACAAAAAACAGCAAAATATTTGTGAAGTCACCCTAACCCTAACCCTAACCCTTGAATAAGGATATACAAGGACAGAAAATGTGACTTCTTTATTCATAATAATAAGAAAAAGGACAAAAAAACCCCAAAAAGTAAAAGAAGTTCAGAAGGTGGTTCAGTTAGTAAATTACTTCCAACACAGCTTAAGGACTTGAGAGCCCTAGAGGCCACATAAAAATTTATGTAAGTTCCTAAGATCCCAGTGCAGAGGAGGCCAAATCACTTGCATCTAAGTAAGACCCCAAACATCAGCCTTTAACCCACATGTGCATGAGTGTGTGTCTGTGTGTATACACAGATTTTTTTAAACAAAAAAAGGTGAACAAGAAATAGCAAACCAGTAATTTATTTGTATAACACACTACTAAAATACTTTAATTGAATTTGTTTTACATTTGTGGGGCTTCTATGCTAATTATTTAATTTAAAACAAGTGCCTAGTTTGGGAGGCTGTGCTGGAGTAGACCTGATCAAGGAGACTTCTCAAGAAACTGACTAAATATAATATGTAAAAATATGGATTTACTTTCATGTATTGTAAACTCTCCACAAAATATGTGTTGAGGAAAAATTTCTTTGACTATAAAGTTTATATTTTCAAAAATATAAAAAAAAAGAAAAGAGAAGCTGCCTCGTCACCACCACTTTTCCAGGAATTGCCCGGAGTTCAGTCTTTGTATCAGTGACTGCTTCATACTTAATAAATATTAATCTTTTTTTAAAAAATCAGCAAAATATTTGTGAAGTCATAGTGATGGAAAATTAAATCACAATAAATTATCTAATAAATACAAAATATTTATTGCTGTGCTTGCTCACAGTTGATTGCATAATTTCATTACATTCATGGCTCTGAAGGCAATTTTCCCTGGGCATGCCATTGAGCTGTATAATTCTGTGATATTTAACTGTCAGCTTCACACAATCTAGAGCAGTGGTTCTCAACCTCCTTAATGCTGTGATCCTTTACTACAGTTTCTCATGTTATGGTGACCCCCCCCCAACCATAAATTTATGTTTGTTGCTATTTTGTAACTGTAATTTTGCTACTGTTATGAATTACAATCTAAATATCTATATTTCCCGAAGGTTTTAGGTGACCCCTGTGGAAAAAACATTTGACACCTCCCCAAAGGGGTCATGACGCACAGATTGAGAGCCACAGATTGAGAAACATCTGTGAAGAGTCTTATTGCTGAACTGTTGGCCTGTGGGCATATCTGTGATAGATTGCCAAGCCTGAACGAACTATTTAAGTGTAGAGAAAGTTAATTGAGTAATGAGCTTGCACACATTTATTCTCACCCTGCTCTTGACCATAGTTGTAACTAGTTACTTCAAGTTTGTGCCTTGATTTCCCTGAAATGATTGGCTACACTTGGAATTTTGAGCTGAAATGAGCCCTTTTCCCACAGGCTGTTTTTTATTAAGGCATTCTATCACAAAACCACAAAGGAAACTAGCACAGATGCCAAGGCAGCCCTCAACTTGGATTTGACGCCATTACACATTATGGACTCCAGTGATTTTTGTGCATGCAAAATAATTTGCTCTTGTAGAAAACAAAGGCTTTTAATAGCTTGATACTGTCTTTTCTTAGCATATAAATATCAGGTTATAATATTTGATATTGAGCCAGATGGCTGTTTTTTAAAATGGCTGTTTGAGCTATTGATTTGACTTTTGTAAAAACCATTACATGAATTTTGACTCAATATAAGAACAGAATCTCCAAAATTTCTGAAATGGGCTTCAACATACTCCTGCCAGTTTGTATTTTGTATTTATGTAACAAGACATTCTCAGGATTAACAATTATAAAGTTAAATACCAATTAACTCTGAAAAGCACTGAAGATACTCCATGTCCTGCACTCACAGGTATTCAGCCAAAATTAAATTCTTTATGTAACAACAAATAGCCCATCTATTTTGTTAGTGTACAATATTTCTTTCTTCTGTAAGAAATGACAAAACTGTGTGTAAAAATTATCTAACACTAAATCTCCTTATGGTTTATTATCAGTAAATATTATATATATACTACACACAACTAAGTACTAAGATATTATAAAAATTTCTTGGATGAGAAAGGGTCATGAGTGGGCAAACTATTAGAAGCCCTGTATATGACAAAGCAACTTTACTTCTTGTTCTACAGTGCAGGAAAAGACTTCTTGCATGTGTACACTAGAATACAACAAGCAATAATTCCCACAAAGAAGCCCAGTGATTTATTTCAAATAAAATGAATAAGTAAGCCAAAGTTTACTCACATAGAAGAAATTACAGAGCAGTCTATAGCTGCATGTATTCACATGTGAATCTCTAAAATATAAAGCTGAAGGAGAGAATGCCATAGGAAACCATGTGAGCAGACACAGAATTCCTTCTTGGAAATGTTAAATCAGAAGTGCTTATTGACAATTTTTTTTTGTGGAATTATCAGGTTATGGGTGAAAACACAGGCCTAAAGCTTGGTATTTTGGTAAAAGGCAGTATTTGATGAAGCCAGGGCTAAGAATGACAACAGTGAAAGAGATAAGATGTGGGACGGTGGCTACTGTAATGAACTTGAGTATGGTAAGTGGATGATGAACAGAAAAGGAGATGTGAGGAAGGAGGAGAAACAGCTGGCACTATTAGAGAGAAGGGAAGAGTCAGAACCAGACACGAAATTCATGGGCTCTACTGCAGGATGGAAATGTGGAGCCTTTTGTTTAATTTTTTATTAAAAATTTTAGAATGAAAGAGGAGTGCTATAAATGAAATGTAGTCTTCCTAAGCCCAGAACCCAGTGTGGGTGAGTACACTGCACACCTGTGGGGGAAGAATCAACAGACACAGGAGAGGGAGATTTCTGGAACAGGGACAAGGAGAAAATGTTTAAATCTTTTCACCTATATGATTATAAAAATATTTGTTTTATATATGTGAGTGCTCTATCTGCATGTATGCCTTTATGCAAGAAGAAAACATTATGTCCAACTATAGATGGTTGGGAGCCACCATATGGTTACTGAGAATTGAGTTCAGGACCTCTGGAAAGCAGCCAATGCTCACTCTTTTTTTTTTTTTAAACTATTTATTATTTATTTATTTTCCATTCTGACTGCAGCTTTTCTCTTCCTTCTTTTCTCCCATTCTCTCACCCCACCTTCCTCCACCTCCCAATCCACTCTTCCTCTATTTCTATTCAGAAAGGGGCAGGCCTTCCGTAGGTATCAGCAAAGCATGACTATCAAGTTGCCATAAGACTAGGCACCTCCCCTTGTATTCAGGCTGGGCAAGGCAATCTAGTATGAGAAAAAGGTTCCCAAGAGCCATTCAAAACATTAATCCCACAAATAGATGAAGTTATAAAACTGTCATATATATGTAGCAGTTTAGGTTGGTCCCATGCAGGCTCTCTGGTTATTGGTTCAGACTCTGTGAGTTCCTATGAGAGAAGTTAGTTATTTATGTAGGTTTTCTTGTGATACCTTTGGCCCTTCTGGCTCCTACAATCAATGCATCCTCCCTCTTTTCAGTAGGATTCTCTGAGTTCAGCCAAATGTTTTGATGTGGATCTCTGCATCTGTTTCCATCAGTTACTGGATGAAGGCTCTCTAACAACAATTGGGGTAGTCACTGATCTGATCACAAGGAATGGCCCTTTCAGGTTTCATATCCACTATTAATAGGAGTCTTATGTGGAGTCATCCTTGTAGACTCCTCGGAGTTTCTCCTGCATATAATTTCTACCTGACCCTGAAAAGCCCCCCAATTCCAGTCATCTCTTTCAGTAATTCACCACCCCCCACAACTTACTCTCCAACCTGGTTTCTAAAGTTCTCATGCCAATCTGTTCCCAGTTCACCTCAAAAAAATCTGTTCTAGTTTCCCTTCCCAGGGAGATCTATGTATCCCCTCTTGGTCCTCATTGTTACCTAGCCTCTCTGAGCTGTAGACTGTAGCATACTTATTCTTTATTTTACAGCTAACATCAACTTATGAATAAGTACATACATGTTTGTCTTTCTGAGTCTGTGTTACCTTACTCACAATGATTTTTTTCTGGTTCCATCCATTTGTCTTCAAATTTCCTAATGTCATTTAAAAAAAAAAGAAAACTAGTTGAGTAGTACTCCACTATATAATTGTGTAATTGTACAAAATTTCTTGGTCAAGGAGCATTTAGGTTGTTTCTAGTTTCTGGCTATTACAAATAAAGCTCCTATTAACATAGTTGTGCAAGTGTCCTTATGGCATGATCAAGTGTCTTTTGGGTATATGTCCAAGAGTGGTATAGCTGGGTTCCCAATTTTCTGAGAAACCTCCATCTTGATTTCCAAAGTACAGCCAGTGCTCTTAACCACTGAGCCATATCTCTACCCCCACAAAACATATTTTTAAAGGACACAATTTGATTCTTTTAACTAGTAACCATTAACTTAATGACTGTTAACATTTGGTGATCTGTCCTGCCACACCATGCTAATGCATGAATATTAATACTTTAGTATAAACTGGGATCATAGTCTGGTTACAATTCTGTTGCTTTAAAAATTTAATGTTATATATACCATTAGAATTTTCCCCATATTCCTCAATGTTGTCTTGGAATATGATCACAAATAAAAAAATTTATGATCAAATTGTCAGTGATGATTTTGGAGGAACTGACATGTTGGTCCTATGCTGGACAGATGAGTGAGAAGTAAGTAATAGTTGAAGTGGATATATCAAGTATAGATGCTGTCAAGTAGTTTGATGATTGCAAAAGATACAGGAAAAGTACTGAGAAGAGATGCAATGATTGAAGGATGTATATGTGAGTGTAGGAGACTCAAATGTAATTGTAGGCTAAGAAACAGTTTCAGAGAAGAGCAGATGAGTGTGATGATTGATGGAACAAATTAAAAGAGGAGTTGTGAGGGGAACAGACACATATATAATCCACAGACCAGACATTGTCTCCACTGAAACAGGAGTATAGTAGAAAATAGAATACATACAGTGCAACATCAAAGAGAAGAAGAGGTTATTAAATTCACATAATACCAGGAAATGGAAATGACAGAAAAGGAAGAAAAGGTAGTGAGGGATTCTATTGCTCTGAAGAGACAACACCTTCTTAATCAAAATATCACAAGACCAGTCTCTAAGCCACATGCTATTATTATCCTCTGAAACATCTTGATCCTCACAGTTTATCAAATCATGTTCAGCAGCACTACCTTCCAGGTTCCTACTAGTATGGCCCATTAAGCACTGCTTAAAGCATTCCACTGCTTTCCTAACTCAGACTCCCAAAGTACATATTACTCCAAACAAAAACATGTTCAGACCTATTACAACAATACCCTAGTCCTTAATACCAACTTCTGTCTTAGTTAGGCATCTTATTGTTGTGAAGAGACACCAAAAGCATGGAAACTCTTTTTTTTTTAAATTTTGTGTTTCTTTTTTATTTAAAATGTTTTTTCCCATACCATCAGTGTTCCTCCTCCCTCCCCTTCTCCCAGTCCCCCCTCAGCCTTCCCCTCCCCATCCCCCTATCCATTTCCCAGGGAGGTCAAGGAATACCAAGTTGAGTCAGTTGGTCTGGCATATTCAATTGAGGTAGGAGTTTCTCCCCCTAGTATCAAGGCTGAGTAAGGTGTTCCTCTGTAGGGAATGGGCTCAGAGAAGCCAGTTCATGCAACAGGAATAAGCTCTGTTCTAACTGCAAGAGACTCTACAAACTGACCATGCTGTTCAACTGTCATCTACATTTGGAAGGTTTAGTTCCTTTTCACAAAGGCTCCTCAGTGGTTATTTCAGAGTCAGTGAGCTTCCAATAGCTCAAATCAGCCATCTCTGTGGGTCTCCTCCTCATGATCCTGATCCCTTTTCTCATATAATCTCCCCTCTCTCTCCTCAGCTGGACCAGGAGCTTGACATGGTGCTTAGCTGTGGATTTCTGCTTCTGCCTCTATCAGTTGCTGGATGAAGTTTCTATAATAGCAATTAGAATGGTCATTCATTTGATTATAGGGGAAGTTCTGTTTAGGCATCCTCTCTACTATTGCTTGGAGTTCTAGCCAGAGACATCTTGTGGGTTCTTGGGTTTTTCCCTAGCACCAGGTTTCTCTCTAACCCCACAATGGCTCCATCTACCAAGATATCAGTTTCTTTGTTCTCCCTCTCTATTGCTCCCTCCATTCAACTATCCCATTCTCTCATGCTCTCTTCCCACCTCTGCTTGCTCCCTCCTCATTATGATCCCAATTTACTCAGGATATCTTCTTTATTTTTCTTTCCTAGGGGTATCCATGGATGTCTCTCTTAAGTTTCTCTTGTTACCTAGCTGCTTGGGGGTTGTGGATTGTAGCCATGGAAACTCTTATGAAGGAAAACATAGAATTGTGGTGGCTTACAATTTCAGAGGTTCAGTGCATTATTATCATGGCAGGCAGCATGGCTGCATGAAGGCAGATATGGTGCTGGAAAAGTAGCTGAGAGCCCTATATCTTGCAGGCAACAGAAGTCAACTGAGACACTAGGCAGTATTCTGAGCATAGGAAACCTCAAAGCCATATCTACTCCAAAAAAGCCACACCTTTTAATAGTGCCACTTCTTAAGAGCTTATGGTGGCCAATTACATTCAAACTACCATAGATAGATTTTAGGGTTATTGATAATACTGCCATGCAAAAATGAGAGGGGCTGATTCAGAGATGAGTTTTTATGTGAATAGCAATAGGAGCCTGGAATAGAAATAAGTGATATAAAGTCAAGAATACACAGGCAGAGAAAATGAATTAGACAGTTTTCCAGAACTGGAGTTGTCAAAGCAAATATCTTGGAAGAAGACGTAGACAAGAGATTTTGGATGTTATTTAAAGCAATATTAAAACTCTGTCATTATCAGGACCAATACTGGATAATGAGCAACACAGGCAGTTGAGTGGAGATGCAGAAGTGGTTTTGAAAGGTTGACTGTGAACAAAATGCCAGCAATGTGGATGCTGAAACTAACAAAACATTTATGCAGAATGAGTTGGAAGACTCCAAAGGCTAAACTATCAAGAGTTATGAAAGTGCCCAGAAGTTGGTAGGAAATGGCAGTAATAAGGATGCTAGCAACCAGAGAAAGGTGCTTCAAAGCCCATGTTCTGATGAGAGTTGGTAGATGGAGAATTGCCTTCTAAGTACAAAGGCCGTGTAGACCACATTGAGAGGTTTTACTTGTCATCTGGTTAAGGTTAGGAGGATTTAACTAAGAGAAGGCCAAGGATGCAAATGTGTTTGTCAACAGTGGACTGGATTCCATAGGGCAGTATTGAATATGTCTCTACAAGCCTCACATCTCCTAGGAGTCCGAAGACCAATCTCTCTCTCCAATATGTCTTTAGCATACTCCAACTACATCACTATTAACTGTGTCATGTAATGTCTGCAAACTTTTAATATCACATTGTTTATCTGCCTTCCTGTGCCCTAGGTGAGTCACAAGATTCTACAGAACTTCCCAGACAGGATGAACGAATCAGTCAGTTTTAAGTTTGGAAAGCCAAGGACAGCAACAAGAGACAACAGCAGTCACAATGTCAGGGAGAGACCCAGGACTCTCACACTTCACTTTCCTTCTTTCTTCAATATTTCCTTGCAATGTCAGCAAACTGAGAATTATGTTTTCACAAGCATTTTCTAGGGTGTGTAGGTCTGCTGTGTTTGATGTTCACGAGAATTAACCACCCAGTAGAGCAGTTGAAAGCCAGATAAAACAGAGGTTTTTTAAAAAGATTTTTTTTTTTTTTACCAGTTGTTAATTTTTACCCTGGTTTTTATCTTTAGTACATATATTACTCACCACTGTTTGCGTTGTAGGCTGTGTCTGTTTTTATATATTCATTCCCTTTACTCTCTCAATCCAGGGTGCTTTTGAACATATGAATGTAAAGACTTTTCCAGTAATTCTACACAACCTAGACACAGGGAGGAGAAACTAGATGTAGGAACTTACTGAGGCTGGGGGATTAGCATTTCAAAGAGCCCTATTCAGATTGTTTGTTTGAATTGTAAAATGTGGTTATATTAATTTATGCACATTTTTACTGGCTATAAATTCTGCCTTACACCATTAGGTACAGTATTGAGACATGGAGTCATTAGAGAATATGGTACATGAAAAACAGACAGGCTATGTATTCCACAGGGTTGTCTGTTTTGTACTGGTGCTGGAAAAGGACAGAGTGACTTGGTGGCTTACCCAGTGAAAGAGTACCTTATGGAGAGTCTTCCTTTATATACTGAAAAAGGGCCAGACTGATCAATACACTTTGCCTGTGTGTGTCTACCCCTCCCCCGTCTCTTCCTTCCTTTGTTTTTCATCTATCTGTCTATCTATTTATTGACCTATATCTATCTATCTATCTATCTATCTATCTATCTATCTATCATCTATCTGTCTGTCTGTCTATGCACATGTCTACCTGTGAAAGACAGGGTTTTGCTGTGTAGCCCAAGCTTGCCTTGGATTTAGAATTTTCCTATGTCCAACTCTTGAGTTCCAGGATTATAGAGACTCAGCTCCATGGTCAGCTATTTTATTTATTTTTATAGTTTAACAAATAAGATTCATATAATTTTGTCAACACATGGAAGAATTAAAAAAAATGTGATCAGTGATCAGGTGTATTTTTAAATCTTTTCTTATTTAATTTTTTTCCCATACCCACCGCTGGTCCCCCTTTCTCCCCTCCTCCCCATTTTCCCTCAGCCTTCCCCTGCCCCATCCCCCCATCCAGTTCCCAGGGAGGGCAAGGAAAACTAAAGTGAGTCAGTTGGTCTGGCATATCCAGTTGAGGTAGGTCTGAGTTCCTCCCCCTCAGTACCAAGGCTGAGTTAAGTGTTCCTCTGTAGGGAATGGGCTCTGAGTTGTCAGTTCATGCACTGGGAACATAGTCTGATTCTATAGCAAGAGGCTTCACAAACTGCCCACACCATTCAACTGTCATCTATGTTTGGAAGGTTTAGTTTCTTTCCATGAAGGTTCCTCAGTGTGATCAGGTGTTTTTCAATGAAGTTATAATGCACCTATAAAGAAGAGAAAGTCTAATGTCAGTAACTCTTCCTTTGAGCTTTCTGAGCAGTTTCCACAGAAGTTAACCTTGGGCCAAGATTCAGGGGAGAGCTGTCTGGAAAACTCATATGGTCACTACTAGTGAAAGCCTATTTGTCTGCTTCATTCATATGTCATTGTGTATTCCTTGGAGAGATGGTGGGGAGAGTGCTTGCATTTTACTGTGTGCTTAACACTGTCAAACACTATTCATATATTGTCTCATCCAGTTCTTACAAGGGTCTAACATGGATATTAAATTATCTCATTTTTGTGGTGAGAAACCAAACCCCAATGAGAAGCCAGGGTACAAAATATGGAAGAATCAAGTCAGATGTTTATACTCTGGTGGTCTCATTATTGTTACTCTTTGGGCATGGTTTGAATGTAGAACAACACAGGTAGGCTGAATAATTCATTGTGGTTCCTGGATATCTCTCCAGTCTTGTGCTGATAGCTGCTATTCTAACAGGTTTTAAATGTGATTTTAGAGTTAGGTTTTAAAACCATGGGACAATTAGGAGACATATTAAATGGACACAACTTTTGTTGTTATTTTGATAAAATTTGATAGATATACATGACTAATCTCTATTATATGCTCTCTTCTGTACTGAACTCAGCCTAGCCCTCTTTCTCTTCTTTTGAAATTAAATCTTAAAATATTTTGAACAAACTAATAAACAGAATATAAAAAATAAAAATATAAAAAACAATAATTTATGTAAAAAAGGGGCTAAGGTTAGTCAGAAAAGAATAGGAAAATTAACTCAAGCAAAACCAAATGAAACTATAAAGGCAAACAAAAGCATCACCAAACAATGGTGTTCCCAGACCCTGGGAAGAACAAATACAAGTCTGAATGCTTTAAACCTTTGTTTTATATTTTGACAAAAGTCATTACGAAATTGTTAAGGTCTCTGCTAAAGTTTCTTGGTGCAATGGGCTGGGTGATTCCCTCTGTGGCTTCTCCTTCCAGCGAGAGATCACCTAAAAGTGGTCTACAGAAGGGGATGCAGCAGGGGCCTATACCCTGGAAGTGCCACCGCATTTCCTTTGTTTCCTCAGTGGCACTTAAGTTCTGTTTTATAAGTTCCACTTTGTAAGAGTTCTTCTAAATTAAGCCCTGGGATTTTCTATTTTAGGCATTCTGCTCGGCAGTCTTGGTGCCTTGTGACATTACTTCTTCTCTGTTTACCAATAGTGTGAGCTGGTGCTTGTGGCTGTGGCCAAATCAGTTTGGTAGTTTCTACCCTGGAAGGGGAACCTGAAGACTCAGAATTCCTGACACTGATTGTCTGTGCATGGGACATATGTCATAATGGAGTTTAGGAACCACAGTTTGGGTTTTCCCTGCTGTCCCTCTGTAGAATGATTTCTATTGACTGTAATTTATAAAAATCACACCATCATCCTTTTTTCATGGAGGAATCTTGGTATTAGTGACTTTGTTACCAAATGGTCTCTAGCCTAGTTGACATCTTTCCATCAGATTACTGAATTTTAGTTAGGGCTTCTATTGCTTTGAAGTGATAACATGACCATGGCAAATATTATAAAGAAAACCATTTAATTAGGGCCTGGCTTACACTTCAGAGGGTCATCATGATGGGAAGCATGGCAGCATGCAGGAAGGCATGATGCTGCTAGAGAAAGAGCTGAAAGTTATATATTCTGATCTGTAGGAAGTAGGCAGAGAGAATGAGCCACTGGGCCTGGCTTGAGCATCTGAAACCTCAAAGCCCGCCCCAGTGACACACTTCCTCCAGCAAGGCCACACCTCCTAATAGTGTCACTCTTTATGAGCCTATGGTGGCTATTTTCATTCAAACCATCACACTTTTGAAACTTGTAATTCTGATAAGATAATAACTATTCCCAAGTCCTGCTCATAAATTTGCTATTTAAAAAACATAAGTGAAAAAAATTGTGTGCCTATACACAGTGACTGAATGTTTTCTTCATTGAGAAAAGATCATAAAGAAATGCTAAACAGAGCAGTTGCTGTGATAGTGAGTCTTGGATTGAGTGGTATTCAAACAAATATACAATTCGAAGAATAATTTAAAATTGTATTGAGTTGCCATTGAAATTATTTTAGTACTAGCTAACCTATGTATTGAATTTATCACTAAATGAAAATTTATTATGTAGAGTGCATATATATGTATGTATGTATTATGTATTTAGTGCTGAAGTAAGATTATGTACAATGGAAGGTAGATAAATATATTTTCTATATTCTATAAAATTATTCTGAAAGAACTATTTGTTGAAAAAAGTTAACATTATTAGGTTGTCAAGATGGTTCACTGAGTAAAAGGGCTTGCCACCTTTAATTGACCAGAGTTCAATCCCTGGAACCCACATGATAGGAGAGACCTGGTTCTGGCAAGTTCTCCTCCAACCTCCATACATGCACCCATGGCAGCACAATCTTGCTACTCTTTCTCCCGAGTAAATGATACATTTTAAAAAAGTTAACATTATTGAATTGTAAGATAAATAGATACACTAAAAAAGTAACAGTATTATAGTATAAAATCTACCTTGCTGTGATATAGAGAACTAGCAGTCCCCAAATATTTCATGTGCTTTGCTGTTAAGTTGAGGCCATGTGACTAGTTCTAATCAATGAACAAGAAGAACTAGAAGAAACACACGTCTCTTTTGAGACAAGGCAAACTAAGAGGCCATGTAGTCCAGATGGTACAGGCGTTACAGAGTATAGCCTCCACCAGTGTGGGTCTTGGGACACTATGTGAAAGACGCATTTGGCTGCATAGTGTTAAGCATGAAACTTAGGAAAAAAAATAAACTTTTTCAGGTTTGAGCTCTAACTTATTATCTACCCCCCTACACACATACAGCTTAGCCCCTCTAACTAAGACAGCAACTAGATAGGAGGTACCAAGTATCAGTTACCTTTACAAAAAATAATGAAACTGGTTAATTTTTGTAAACTCAGACACAGTGAAACCACCAAAACCAGACCATTCAGTGGGTAGAAAGAAAAGTTTATTTGGGAAAGCAAACTTTGCACTGACTCCAAGAATAGAGGTCTTGTTGAGAAAACACATACATTTTATATGAGAGCTAATGGTGGGAGTGGGAGAATTGGGGATGGTCTTTGAGCTGAGGTAGGCTGTTCAGATAAATTTGGAAATAGATGGATGCCATTGTCTGAGGTAGTTGACTGACTGGAGTGGAGAAGGGCTTTTCTGGTAAACAGAAATCTGCATTGTGATTCCAAGGAATGTTGAGTTTAGTTTTCTGTTTACCTTCTCAGAGGACATTGACAGCAGCACTGCCATTTTGAAAGCCCACTTTGAACTTAATAATTATGAGTTTCGTTCTCTTGCTCTGATGACCTTTGTGCTATGGAAGACACCTGGCTCTTTGTCAGCCAGCAGCTGAGACATCTTGCTGTTCCATCTTGAAGCCCTGGTCCTATTTGTCTGAAGGAAGCTAGGGATGACACTGTACTGCCTACCTGGCATATTCTCAGTTGATGCTGTTCACAACTCTCACTTCCCTGTCTTGTCACAAATAGCTGCTGGCTCTTGATACTTCTGTATTGCATTGCATTGCATTGCATTATATTGTATTGTATTATATTATATTGTGTTGCATTGCTTTGCATGGCATTGTATTGCACTATCTTGTATTGTATTATATTATATTGTGTTGCATTGCTTTGCATGGCATTGTATTGCATTATAATGTATTGTGTTTATTCTTCTCACATACAATATATCCCAACTGAAGCCTCTTCTCCATCCCTTGCTCCCAATCTCCACCCACCTCTCCTTTCATTTAGATCCACTAATCCTGTTTCCTTTTAAAAAAGCGCAGGACTCAGTAATATGAAATTTTTGGCTTGGCCTAGTTTTAAGGTTTGGACTTATTTGTTGTTATTTAGACTTTAAAAAATGACTTAGATGTTTATATTAATTTTATATTGTTTGACTTATGGCTTAGGCATGTTGTTAGTTTTTGAATTTTAATTTAATTTATTTTTATTAATTCGTTTTGCTATATAATCTTTGTCTTATTTGTGTTATTTTTTCTTTTTTTATTATGAATAAAGTCTCATTTTTTATTCATGTATCCCCTTGTTCAAACTCCCTTTCCCCTCCCAGTCACTCTCTTTTCTTCCCATCTCCTTATCTCCTCCCTAGCAAGGGCAGGAGGTCTGTAGAGAGAGGAGACAGAAACTGGTAAGGTGAGACTGAGAAAGGCTTTTTTAGATGGAGAAAAGGAAGAGGTACGAAGTAACTGGTGGCTGCTCCCTGTTCTTTGATCTTCTAGGTTCTTACCTTAAATATTTGACTCCTGATTTTTTATTGGTAAGATTAATTAGATTAATGCTTACTTGGTGTCCAACTTGGGGCACAAATTCATTAGACAGCTGCTTGCTCATGGCTTCATAGCCACTAGCATCTACTTACTGGACCTGCACACAGGAGCTACACTGTAGTCAGAAGTTTCTCTCTCCTGCCCAGTTAGTCCCACAACCATTTAGTCCCAAATAATCCCACAAAGGCTTATATTAATTATAAACTGTTTGGCTTATGGCTCAGGCTTGTTATTTGTTATTTCTTGCTCTTAAACTAACCCATGATTCTTACCCATGTTTAGCCATGTGGCTTGATACCTTTTCTTCAGTGCAGCATTATCTTCTTGCTTCCTCTGTGTTTTTTGGCATCTCTATGCTTTTCCTCTTTCTTGAATTCCCTTTGTCTGCTTGCCCCACTTATACTTTCTGTCTGCCTAGTTTCTGGCCATTCAGCCATTTACTAAACCAATATTTACACTGTACAAGAGCATAATCCCACAGCACTATAGCACCAGCTGGCTTGTCCTTTTCTTCCCTAAGTCCTCTGAGTGAGTCTTGAATTTTTTTTTTTTGTTGTAGCCTTTCTTCAGCAATCTCCACCCGCCCCAAACTCCACAGGTACACGGGCATCAAAGGCCATTGGAGTTAGACCCTCAACACAGCTCTGGGCTTTCACTTCCTGCCTGCCATACATGCTGCTTTCATAGGTTCACCTGTGTCTGTCTTCCAGATGGCTCTTTGGCTTCTTTTCCTTTTAGGTTGTGGGCTTCCCCTGGATCCTCTCCTCAGGCTGCTGATAGGCCATCATCAGCAGCTGTTATCAGCCATGCTGTGTACCACCTGTGTTCTCACTCAGATGTGCTACACAGTGATAGCCAACCTCCCACTTCACTGACATCGTCTGCAGATTTCGTTAGACAACTTGGAATTCTTAAAGGGGGGAATCAGTTTAGAAAAAGAAAGAGGGATTTTTTTCCCATGTTAAAAATTGGAAAACACACCTGATGTGGCGGGAGGGGGAAGGGACCTTGAATAAGGATATACAGGGATAGAAAAAAAAATTCAGAGGGAAAGCTGAACACAAAGTAATTCTATGTGTAGCAAATTATGTGCATTATCACCCTTGGTAAGTCATGTTTATGATTTTTATTTTCTTTATAGTTATTGTTAACTTATCAGCATTTTAAATTCAATTTACTGTTTTTCTTGATAAATACAAAATAAATAAAGAAAAAAATAGCATTTCTAAAAAAATGAAGTTAAAAAAAAAGGAAAACACTATTATGATGGAGGGAGTTAGGTTTCTGTATGTTTCCACAATGGAGGGTTTAAAAATGTAATAATTAAATGAGGAGATAATTAACTTAGCTGGGATTTGTACAATATCAATTATAATCACTATCAGTTTGTAATTCTTATTTTATCCCTAAAAATGTCGGCTTATATGAGGGCCAAGCTACAGGCTTTAGAAAAATTTACTAAAGAAAATAATGCAATTTTGACTGATAAGTTACAGCCTTAGAAAAACTTACCAAAACAGATAATAGAGATATTCAGACAAAGACAGAATCTAATACCTCACCATTACATTATAAAATTAGAGAGGATCATCCCAAGATTATAAAAAACCAACCTTAATTTATCCAGTCACCTCATAAGAACAATTGCCAAATGACAAATATCCCCAAGACTGTGTAAGAGCTGACTGGATTTCTATGGAAATGTTTGATTCGAAGAGATTTCAGAAAGTTATATTCTTATATGGTATGTAGTCACCTCTTGTGGGGTAGATGTTAAATTCATGGTTAACTAGTAACAGAATTGTCCCACAAAACCTGAAAGACTTGTTACAGCAG
The DNA here is from genome assembly GCA_004025045.1 of Sigmodon hispidus. Taxonomy (NCBI): domain Eukaryota; kingdom Metazoa; phylum Chordata; class Mammalia; order Rodentia; family Cricetidae; genus Sigmodon; species Sigmodon hispidus. The sequence continues at coordinate 21,782 of PVIH01013418.1, forward strand.
TATAGGAACCTGATCTTCAATTGCAGAGGAGGACCTAGTAGAAAGATAAGGCTAAAACTATTGAACTATTATGACTAGAGTTATGAAAAATTCCCAAGAAATTTTCCATTGAACTAGTAGGGCTAGAGTTATAGAAAATTCTAAGGTATAAATGTTCTCAAAATTTATGATTATTATATATGTTAATCCCTTTGTCATGATCACATAGAGTACTAACTAATTCTAGAAAAAGGTTGTATCTAGCTTCCTGTACATGATTTTGGATTTGAGCCTCTATCAGGTAACTAGAAATTAAGTTTTTGTACTCTAAATGTATATAGCAAATTATAGTCCTTTAACCTACTTGAGATCTGTTGCATATGATATTTAAAATGTTTAAGTTTTTTGCAGTGAACCATGATTATGCTAAACAATAACCCTTGAAATCTCCAAAAGGAGGATGCAGCCCCACAATGATGATTTCACTGGGATTATGGTAACACCACTAAACTGCAGCTTTGGGTTACAAGTTGCTCAGAACAATTGCAGGGTGGCTACCTAAGTCACATCTAGCCTGACTACTCTAGCCAGAACTTGGATAAGCCCTGTCCTTTTCCATTACACAGAAGCTAGACAACTATACAGCTAGTTCTTTTAGGACTTGACAAGTATCCCCTTTTTTTCAAGAAGATGCTGTTACTCCCAGACAGCAGGAAGTAATTTTAAGAACACAACATCCACATCCCCAAGAGGTGGGAAAGGCAGGTTTTGATCATTCAATGGGTTATGGATATTGGTGATTATTTGGGGGGATGAGTTACAAGTTGTTATTACTAATGGTCAGGAAATAGTTGAACAAAGAAGATTAGATTCAGGGATCTTGTTCTGATTAAAAAAAAGGGGGATATAAAAATGATAGATTATTGAATTAAGGTAGATTATTGAATGTAGTTTTAAACCATAAAAGCAACTATTAGTCTTAAATATTTTACATTGCTATGGATTTTTGTATATTGATAGAAATTTGAGGTTATTTTTGTTAAGTTATGTATGTTTCTACTTTTGTTCAATATATTGTATATTGATACAAATTTAAGGTTATTTTGGTTAGAACATGCTGCACATGTTTCTACTCTTGTTCAAGGTATTGTAATGAGATAGCTCATTTAATAATGAAATATAAATTTCTAGTCCTTGAAAGTTATTATTACAAACTATCTAGGATAATAAAGAAATTCAGGCTAATGTTAGCCACCTATTACAATCAAACTTGTAGTCAGTATATTTTTAAGATCAAGCAGATTTATTTTAGATAGACAGGTGGTCTTCAGACACTTCAGAGATCTATGGAATATGACATTTAAGATGTTTTAAAAACACAAGGTTTTGTTTTTCTTTTTTATGACAATGAGACATGTCAAGATGTTTTAAAAACACAAGGTTTTGTTTTTCTTTTTTATGACAATGAGACATGTCTGCTGCTGGCAGCACCAATCTACTTCAGAGAAGAAAATAGACATCAAATACATTCTATTTGGAGTTTATTCTTTGTGGCAAAAGTTATCCACTCACCAAGGAATTACTCTTACCCCAGACTGCTGTCCAAATTGGATAAGTAGGACAGAAAAGAAAGTGACTGCCAAACTCTCCCAACACAAGGCTGTACAGGTCTTCAAAAATCCTGCTTCAGAGAAAAGTCTATTAGACAGTCTAGACCTGGAGGCCTAAGATGGATGCCCCAATGCTACAGAGGAATCTTGGGTGAATGTCCAGGCATCCAGCTGTTTCTGTCATTTTTTAGTTTTGGAAATTGTTTGCTCTGTACTTCCTGTTTACTCAGGTAATATTATATTCTTCTCAGGTCTCTGATGGAGTTGAAGACTAGATAGTTATAGTTTTCCTTGTCACCAAATTCAGAAAAGAAACTCACAAAAGAGGTGAACATGTAAAGTGTATAAGGTTAAGAGACATAAAAAGATAGTTTTGGATTGGTAATATAAGTTAGGATAGAAAGTGAATTACAACACTTTGGACTCACCAAGATAGGATAGTTAATGGAGTATTTTCTCTGAATTTATCAAATGCAATTGAACTAGATGTTAATGTAATTCTTGCCTGTATATATTTATATATAGTTAATGTACTTACTTTATATAGCTTTACTATTATATAAACCTTTGTATTTTACTTAGACAAAAAGGGGGAAATGTGTGATGCTCTTATTATGTTCTGACAAAACTTGCTTGAAGTCAGAGGGTGGAGCTAGCCATAGAGGTTTGGAGGACTGTAGAGAGAGAAGAGACGGAAGTTGTAAGGTGGGGCTGAGAGAGGATCTAGGTCTTTTGGAATGGAGGAATGGAATAGGTCAGAAGCAACTGGTAGATGTTCCCTGATCTCTGATCTTTTGGTTTCTACCCCAATATTTTAGTCCCAAGTTTTTATTGATAAGATTAATTAGATTAATGCTTCACTGAAGCTAAAGAACCATGGTATCTAGCCTGCCTCTCAAGTTCTGCCCAGTCTTCAAGGTGCAACTCAGATTTTTCTGTATTTTGATGCCATCTCTGAACTGTGACTGTTTTACACATCCACATTTTTTATCTTCATTTCTATGTTAAAAGCCTTGAAACAGAAAGCTTTATCAACAAAACCTGGTGTGGCCTGAAAAAAAACTGGAGACAAAAATCTGAGTTGAACTGATTTGTTTCCATTGAGTCATTCTCTCAGCATTTTAAAATTCTACCTAGTGTGCATTTTCATGCTTTTATTTTTTTATTGTGATGTTTGGCCACAGATTCCTACAAGTCATAAACCCAGTTGTATAAAACCTCACTTGCTTTGTTTTTTATAAGGGAAGTTGGGTTGTATTGGGAACCGCCTCTCCACCTGGCATCAGGCAGCTTCAGATAAATTCTACCTAATTAGTGACTTCTCCAAGGCTTAATGGATTCAGTGCATGCAGAGGAACAAGCCTGAGTTTCCTGTTTCTGTTTCCTCTCCTTCTGCATCTTCCCATGCCCTTCTTGGGGACCCAGAAGGTTTCTAGTAGCTTTCTATGTGTTGGGACACAGACCTGGGCAGTTTCTCTCTCACCGTGCAGTTTTAACTCCACTGTCACTAGAACTCACTCTAATGTAGGGTATGTGCATTAAGATTATACTGGACTCATTGCCCCGTTGATATATCCTGCAGAGTGATATACTCCTTTCCCAGTCCTTCTGTCTTCTCTCTTCTCCCCCAAGAGGTTTGAAGGGTCAGATGCATGTGCCTTCTCTGATTGTAGAAATTTTCTTAATGAAGTAATTGACTTTTTAAAAATAAACTTTTTATAAAAATTCAGTTTTCTTTTTTCCTTTTGTACTTAAGAAAGTAATCTCGTAAGGCTATTGGATGTGACACAAATTTGCAGAGCTGTTCTTTGAGGTGTAAAATATGTGCAACCCAAACATATATGAATGAGAGTCTTTGTTCTCTGCTGTGATTGTTTTGGCTCTGACTCCAAGGGATTAATGTTATCTGATCCACAGGTAAAGGATGGGTTGGATGTGCCAACCTAACACATTAGAGTCCATTTCTATTCCTACTGATGGCCATGCAATCCCTAGGCTGCCCAAGCTACCTCCCCTGCAGAGTTTGAGCTTTGTTTGTTTTTATATAAATGCTTTCCCAAGTAGTTTCCATAGAGACTCAGAGGAGGCCATCTAGCAGAGGTTCCCTTTCTCACTCACTTCCTGGTACTGGCCTCATATACACCAAAACTGTATTTAGTGAAATAGGTTAGCCTTTTCTGGCTTGTGGGTTAGGTGCCATGTCACTTTAAGACACTGCTATGAACTGGCTTTTGGAGTCTATTTCTTATGCAGGGACACCTTGCTCAGCCTTCATACAAGGGGGAGAGGCTTGGTCCTGCAGATACTTGATATGCCAGACTCTGTCGGACTCCCCATGGGGAAGACCTTACCCTTCTGAGGAGTGGCTGGGGTTGGAGTGGGGAGACGCTGAAGTGAGTGGAAGGAGGGGAGGGAGGAACTGTGGTTGATATGTGAAATAAAATAAAGCCTTTTAAGTAAAAACAATGACAAAAAAGAATTCTACTTGTAGGTGTTTGTGCAGCTCAGATGGAAACAGATCCTGATAGTCCAGGAATACTGAGTGTTGCAGCTCCAATGGAAATATATTCAGCAGCTAGGAGCCAATGAACACCACAGGCCACAATAAGCTTAGGTAACAGCTTACAGCCCTGCTTCAGGGAAAGGCTTCCCCAATGTTAATGGCTCCAGGAAAATTCTTACAGTCCTGCTCTGGTTTCCCAGAGTGTAACAATTTTGCTCCACTAGGGGAAGAATGATACTCTCCAGATCCATCTATTTTCCTGCAAATATTAGGATATTATTTATTTATTTTACTGCTGGGTAGTACTTCATTGTGTACTACAAAATGTACCACAATTTGTTAATGGAAAGATCTCCCATGCTCCTGGATAGGTAGGATCAACATAGTAAAAATGGCAAGCTTACCAAAAGCAATCTATAGATTCAATGCAATCCTCATCAAAGTCCCAACACAATTTTTTACTGACCTTGAAAGAAAAATACTCAACTTCATATGGAATAAAATTAAACCCAGGATTGCCAAAACAATCCTGTTCAATAATAGAACTTCAGGAGGCATTACTATCCCTGACTTCAAGCTATACTCTAGAGCTACAGTAATAAAAACAGCCTGGTACTGTTATAAAAACAAACTTGTGGATCAGTAGAATCTAATCAAAGAGCCCAACCTTAATTCACACACCTATGAACACCTGATTTTTGACAAAGAGTCCAAAATATATGCAATGGAATAAAGATAGTATCATCAACAACCACCAGTTATGCTAGCACTATTTGTTGATGATACTATCTTTGTCACTCACAAGAACATTCCTGTCCCACTGACAGGGTAAATGGGGCAGTGTGGATGTGCTGGATGATTATACTAGTACTGTTTACACATATCCTTTTTGTTTATCACCCATAACCTTTTACCCTGTCTTTACTGGCCTTTGATCTTATCTGTTTATAACATGATATCCAGATGATCTTTTTCTGGATACATTATCAAATCACATCAATCTTATTTTTTTAAATTTCATACTGTTTGGCCTATGTCTCAGGCGCATTATTAGTTAGCTCACTAGTCTAAATAGTGAGCTAGGGCTAGCTGGATCTAATAAGACCTGGTCTCACCACCCCCAAAAGCCAAACAAAACCCAGAAGTGAACAAAATATATTATCTACTGGACCCATAACTTTTTCACAATTCAGTCAAAAAGTCCTGAATGTACCATGCTAGAGAGCTTCTTCTCACTCTTGCTCTCCTATTATTTTCTAAAGTCTTGGTTGCTTGTTTATGGGGCCCAGAGTAGAAAAGCTTTAGACCAAACAAAGACACCCCCCTCTACCACTCCAAGAAGTACTATTTTAATCACTATATCTTTTCCTCTTGTGCCAGACATTGAGAATGGGAAAAAGCTTCTGGCACACTCACAAGAACATTCCTGTCCCACTGACAGGGTAAATGGGGCAGTGTGGATGTGCTGGATGATTATACTAGTACTGTTTACACACATCCTTTTTGTTTATCACCCATAACCTTTTACCCTGTCTTTATTGACCTTTGATCTTATCTGTTTATAACATGATATCCAGATGATCTTTTTCTGGATACATTATCAAATCACATCAATCATATTTTTTTTAATTTCATCCTGTTTGGCCTATGTCTCAGGCACATTATTAGCTAGCTCTTTCATTTTAATTCAACCCATTTCTAGTAATCTTGCCATGTGGCCTGTCCCATGGCTCATCTGGATTCCTTACATGACTCTTCTTGGGGGGTAGGGGGTATCGGATGGAGATTGACTGACTCTGCCATTCTTCTACCTGTCTCTATTCTGATTTCCTGCCTATTGCTATGGTGCTTGCCATGGACCAAAGCAGTTAACTTTATTTACAGCATACAGAAGACATTTCCACCACACTTCTCCTTTTCTGTCTAATCAAAAAGGAAGGTTTCAATTTCCATATAGCAAAATTACTTACAACAGAACAGCTATCAAGCAAAAATTACAGTTACAATATCTAGTCTATTTGTAATTAACAAACTTAAAGAAAATATTTCATTATGTACCTTACCCTTGTAAGTCTAAAGTTTCATGTCTAATATACCTTTTAAAATAACTAAGAAGAACTATACCTGTAATTTTTAAACCTTCAACTACATCAAAGAACACAGAAGGATATAATATTACCCAAATAAACAGGAAGTAAGGCAACTTCCAAAGTCTAAAAAATGACGGAGATGACACCTGTATGCCTGCACAGTCACCCAAAGTTCCTTTGTAACATTGGGGCATCATCTTTAGCTTATAGGCTCAAAGTCTCTGACATATCTTTTAGTGATACAGGAAATCTGGCACAGTCTGTCAGTCACTTCTCCTTGTGTCCAGAGGAATGTCTGGCAATTTTTTTTTCCTGCAAAGCAGGAAACTGAAGGACCATCTGAACTTATTCTTCCAAAGTTCAGAGGCCACTTTCCTATGGAACTGGCATGTCCAGTTTATATCAAGCAGTCAATATCAGAGCAGTTTCTTGTCCAGGGGCTACCTGTTGCCACAAAGTAAATTCCACATGAAGTCTCTTCAATGCCCATCATTTTTCCTGAAAAATGATGAGCAGACCTGTCTCACTGTCCAGAAAAGTCTAAGTTCTTAACATATTTTAAATTCCATATTCTACATGTCTTTGAAGTATTTGAAGACTACCTATCTAATTGAAATATATCTTTGTATACCTACAAAAACCTAACTAACATGACTATAAGTTTGGTTATCACAGATGACTATTAATCTGCATTTCTCAGTTACACTTTATCATTTTAAATGAGTTACATAAACATCATATCTTAATCAAGAGTAGAAAAATATATACAGCATAAAAAATTGACCTTAAGTTTGTATCAATAAACCAAAATCCACCTTTTTTTAATCATTCCTATATCATATTCTATTCTCCTTCCCTTTTTTTTTGAAAGAGATTGACTACGACCATTAACCATTTATAATGAAAACAAAGACTAATAAGCAATATTATGGGGGAACTTGGGTATAGCTTCTTTTATTACTTCCTGCTGATCAAGGGCGCTAGCAATCTCTTGAGGCTGGATCATTTCAACTGGCATCTTGGAAGCTGATCTTCCCATTGGAGAATTTTCAGATAACCTTGGCAAATAAAACCACATTTGCCTGGAACCAATCAACAGGCTTTGATCTTCTGTGGAGACAAAAGCAGAAACTCTTTCCCAAGCAACATATTCTTATAAACAGATTTTAAAGTCAATATACCTTTAATATATATATATATATTTATTTGTTTAACTTAGCAGCCTTAGCAATCAATTGTCTTTCTGCAGTTAGCTCATTAAGAGTTAAAAAATTAAAAGAAAACACAATAAACATAATCCAGACTCTGTTTATCTGCCATCTTTAGGTGGCCTTTTTATCTTTATTCCTATTTCTCTTTTTGAAGGGCTTTCTTTACCTTTTTTTCTTCTTTGAAACCTATGTGTATTTTATTATACACATTGTACCCTTTTAGAGATTTTGTGAGTTTAAATCTATTTTATTGAGAATCCTTAATCATTTTCGAACCAGACGAGCTTTTTAAAATGCTAGTATCATTGTGATTGCTGACTCTGCCCCTTTTGGTGGCTTCTCATTATGGCGAGGTGCTTGATGCATCTCTGCTTGCTGCCAGCAAACAGAGCAGACTCAGGAAATGCTGCTACCAGAAAAATCGTGTTTGACTCTGTTTCCTTTCTGTTCAGTATAAGCAAAAACCTTAAATCAGTCACATGCAGTTTGTTTTTATACAAGTCTTCCTCGAGACTTATACAAGTCTTCCTTGAGACTTATGAGTTTAAACTACTTGTGGGAACGTGTGCCATTTTTAAATTCCAGCCTAAACACTGCGCCGTCTCTGTACCATAAATCAATTCAGATATGCAATTCAGAAAGCTGCTTTTGGCTCTGTTTCAGTGTTCTAGAATGCCTTTTAAACTTTCTTAGGCTTTATGTGGGTGTTTGGCCCACATTAGCATGCCATTTGTTGTTGATAATTTGTGGGCCTATTTGGGCCAGAAGTTTGAACCTTGTCCATAGCAGCTTTTATCCCCCAAAGAAATGAATCAGACATTTATATTAATTTCATACTGTTTGGCCTATGTCTCGGGCACATTGCTAGCTAGCTCTTTCATCTTAATTCAACCCATTTGTAGTATTCTATCTGCCACGTGGCTTGGCCCATGGCTCATCTGGATTCCTTACATGACTCTTCTTTGGGGGTCAGATGGAGATTTAATCATAAACATTTTAAAAGGATTATGAAAAAAATCTTTTATTGGCTTTGCATTTTTATAGGGCATAATTTCAACTCTTTGCTTGGGGGGTCACAAGATTATTAATGGTTTATAGACCAAGTCTGGTAATTAATAATTGCCATTACCTCTTTCACAATATTTAATACAAAAGGACATTTCACTATAATACTCTGAGTTTAGTAGTTGTATGCCCACATTTAAAAATAAGAAGGCTGAGCTTTGAGAGATGAATTATTTTTCTCCAACTAAAGAATAGGACATTAACTTTTACCACTCACCTTTTCCCTGTTATACCCAAAGCTCTGAAGTCTTCAGAGATATGAGAGTTGAGCTGACCACTATCCTCATGCTGGACTGAGAAGGAACTTGAAATACTGGTCAGTCTCTAATTAATTCCCAAGATTCAGATTATTTTTCTTTTTCTCGAGTTAAACATTTTGTCCCTTAATAAGAGGGTCATAGATGACGCCTATGAACCAATAACCCTCTGTAGACATTTGTATCATGAGATGGTGAATTTCACTATGGAGAGTGTTTTCCACCCTGACTCATAACACATAACATCTACTGATTTCATTAGAAGGCATTCATTTCAGGAAGGTGATGAGTAGCATGGAAAGGGTATTATTTATATTATAGAAGATCTAGTGACTATTGGCTTTTCTTTTTATTAAAAATTCCTTTTTAATATATGAAAATTAGTATGCCTTTATAATGAGTGGGTGCATATAAAGTAAATGTATATATAACATTGAACATTGTGTTAGTTTGGATGAGAATGGCCTCCACAGGCTTATGTATCTGAATGTTTGGTTTCCAGTTGTGGGACTGTTTAGGAAGGATTAGGAGGTGTGGCCTTGTTGAAGGAGGTGTGTCAATGGGTGTGGGCTTTGAAGTTTCAAAAGTCAGACCTAGCCCCCCCCTCTCTGTCTCTGTCTCTCTCTCTCTCTCTTTCTCTCTCTGCCTCTCTCTGCTTGTGGATCAGATGTACAATCTCAGCTACTGTTTCATGCCATGCCTTCCTACCTGTTGCCATGCTTACTGCTATGATGGAAAAAAGTCTTTGAAACTTCAAGGCCCCGACTAAAAGCTTTCTTTTGTAAGTTGCCTTGGTCATAGTGTCTCTTTACAGTCATAGAACAGTAACTAAGACACTATTTTAAGAACTTTATCATATAGTTTAGAAATGCCATAGTCAGGGGCAACATCTTTGCAGGTTCTTGATCTTACTGACAAAATAACTTAAACATGTGTACAGAAGGGAATGAGAGGGATAGAGAGAGAATAAGAGAGTATGTGGCGATATGTTTTGTCAAAAAGAGGTGGTACATGCCATTAGTCCCAGCACTTGGGAGGTAGAGGCAGAAGGATCTCTGTGAGTTTGAGGCCAGACTGATCTACAAAGCAAGTTCCAGGACAGCCAGGACTGTTACACAGAAAACCCTGTCTCAAAAACAAAATAAAACAAAACAAAAAGCCCTGTCCTCTCATTTTCCAAGTTGACTTTATTAAATATAAAATATATCACCCCAAGAATTGGGGAAAGAAGAAAAGGGTAGAGAAAGAGGAGAGGGAGAGAGAGAGAAAGGAAGAATGAGAGGGAGAGAAGGCAAGCATAAAGGTGTCAGCAGATGTAAGAAGAAGAAACAGAAAGCTGCACTTTCAAGTGGAGCAAACACAAGAAGATGCCACGTGGAGAGAGGAGATGGACACACTGGGAGAACAGAAAGAACAGGACCAACAACATTTGTTCTTTGTAGTTTTATTGAAGGGAAGACATAATGCCATCTTCCCAGGGTTATGTGGGTATATGGTAGAGAAGTAAGACTCCTCCTTTTCAGGATACTTAAGCATGAAATATTCAATGTTAATATTATTTGCCTTAACTTTGACCTCCCCTATGTGTAATAGAACTCAGGCCATGTCTAAGATAAGAAGAAATAATTATTAACTTTATATATTGTCATCAGCTTACCTTTCAGTTTTAGGGCCAGGAAGCAACAACTAGCAGTATATGGTGCCCTGAGCTTTTCTTTTAACTCAGTTAACTTGGGGCCAGGATAGACTCTGTTATGGTATGATATATAGTGAGTATCTGTAGATGGCGCCCCATGCAGCCAGGTGGCACAGTGAGACACAAAGGGCTATGGGAAAAAGTCCCACAGAGCAATGGGAAAGAGACACAGGCTGGGCTCACATAGAAAGACTTCATTACAGAGTAAGAACAGGGGAGGGAAAGAAGGGTCAGAGACACAGAAGACCTCTGGCAGGTGGAAGGGAAGAGAGGGAACAAGAAGAAATGAAGGGGAAGGGTCTTCTTCTTAAAGACTGTTTGATGTCAGGGATCTGGGCTGACCAAGTCACTGCCATTGGCCAGGGCTCCAGGAAGTGGATCAGATTCCTAGCAGAATTACTTACCATGTTTATTGTCATCAGTTTACCTTTTTCCTTGTGGTTAATTTCAGCCCATGCCTATAACCTAAGTTTCTGGCCTGGTCTAGCCTTGAGGTCTGGACCTGAAGTCCCACAGCTGCTTAGACCCAAATAATCACACAAAGGCTTATTTTAATTACAAACTTTTTGGCCTGTGGCTTATCAAGTAGCTCTTACAACTTAACTCATTCTTACTAATCTATTATTGCCATGTAATAAGTTACTGGCCTGGACTAGCCTCAAGATCTGGACCAGCAATACCAAAGAAACACACAGAAGGCTTATATTAATTTCATGCTGATTGACCTATGGCTCAGACATATTGCTAGCTAGCTCTTTCATCTTAACTCAATCTATTTCCATTAAACTGTTTAGCCTCCAGCAAACAGTGCTCGCCCAAGAAAATGGTGCAGCTACTAAGAAGCTGTCTTTGACTTTGTTCACTTTTTGCTTGTAAGAGCAATAACTTAAATCTGTCATAAACAGCTTGTTGCTTACATCGAGGCTCCTGTGAGGCTTTAGGAAACTGGCCTTGTTGCAGCTTATGCTGCCTGCCATTTTGTAGCTCAAGCCCACACACCATGCCAGGGCATCTCTGTACCATAGCTCATATGATACACACAACTTGGAAGCTGCTTTTTGCTCAAATTCTGTGCTCCAGACCCCCTTTAAAGCTCTCTAAGGTCCTATGTGGGTGTATGTGACCCACCATTTGTAATAATAAGATGCTAGTCTGGACTAGCTCTGAGATCTGGACCAGCAGTCCCAAAGTCCAAAGGAAACACACAGGAGCTTATATTAATTTCATGCTGATTGACCTATGGCTGAGATATATGGCTAGCTAGCCTTTTCAGCTTAACTCAATCTATTTACATTAATCTGTGTAGCCATGTGGCTTGATACCTTTTCTCACAACAGCATGGTTGTCTTCTTTCCTCTGTCTCTGCTGGCATCTCCACTGGTGTGGCATCTCTGCTCTTCTTGTTCCCAGAGTGTTAGTAGCTTTAGTCTTGTAGCCCCACCTGTACTTCCTGTCTGTCTTCTGCCAATCAGGTGTTAAAAACCAGTAGACAGGACAATTATTTACATAATTCCACTATACTGCTACATGGCTCTATTGCTTTACCTGTGTTCCATTACATCTTGCCGTCTGGGTGGCAGCCTGCAGTGTCTGTTTGACTTCACCCTAATTCTCCTTTATTTCTGCTTAGATTCCCACCTGCCTTCAAGCTGCCTTGCCATAGCCTTAAACAGCATCTTTATTAACAAAAGGTAATAATGCATATTCACAGTGTACAGAAAGGCATCAGTATTACCTGTCACTGGCCCATCTCTAACATTCTAATTTGTTACAAACATTTCTGAGTGAAGGCCTGTGTGGGCATATTTTCTACCAAGCTATGGAGGCTAGAAAATACATCGGAAGCAGGTCATGAGAGTTTTCATGCATCTGCTTAAAGTTTGCCTCCTTTTCAATTTTCTAACTCCCTACATAAAAGTCTGCAGACCATGGCCCTTAAGGAAGGGGTTTTGGTAGGATCTAAAGGGACAGTTATTTTCCAAATCTTCTCATCTCATTTTCAGGTGTGTTATGTTTCTCTGTACTTTGAGGCTTTAAGCTGGCCCTCCATAGTTTTTGAGACAGGATTTCCTTTTTAACACAGGAATATGGGAGGAGTCTTGCAAGGACATGGGAGGGAGGTCCATCCTGTGTCTCCCACTTTTGTAAAGGGAACTATTACTCATCCACCGTGCCATTTATCTCAGAGGATGCTCACATATTGGTGTTCATAGGTCTCAAAAGGTCTCATATGGTACCTGGGAAGAAGATCTATGCAGAACTTCCTCCCCCCCTTTTTTAATTTCAGAAGCACTGGAATAATTTTGTCAGAATTCAGAAGAACTCAGCCTCCACTGGATGCCATAGTATAAATGTGGGCAGCTTCCCTGAGGAGGAAGATGGAGAAGAGAAAAAGTGTCATGTTATTTAGCTTGCATTGAGAGCAGCCATATGGGAGACAAGTAGTCGTGTAGTAGGATGGGGAGCTTTAGTGAAAGAACAAGGAAACCCAAGGTACCGCTGAAAACACACATGGGCTCTGGCTAGCATCTAAAAGGAGAAGGAGAAAAGGCCAGTAATGCTCTTTGAGACAGGACTCAGAACGATAGGCTGGCCAGCAGAGCCTCAGTGGCCCCTTGGTGAATGCCCCTCTCACTCAAAGTTATTTCTGTCTCCTAACCTCTACAGCTGTAAAGTGTATTCGCAGCACTATGCAGTCAGTTTCTAGGGCATTTCTGCCTTGCAAAACTGAAACTTAATACTTACTAAACAACTTCCCATTCTCCTCGCCTTCTCATCCCTCTCATCAGAGGTCTCACTTTCTGTTTCTGTGAATGATTCTAGATCACGTAAACGCAATCACATAGCATTTTAAAAATACTATTTTGAGAATTGCATACGTGTGTTTTGTGTTTTGAACATCTTCATCACTCCCCAACTTTTACAATAACCACCCTCTGTGCCTTCCCATCCTTTGTTACTCAATTTTGAGATTTCTTCTTTCCTCGTTGAGCTTAGTCTGTGTTCTACAGCTAGTCTCAGGGCAGGGTCTACTAGAGCATGTGATCTTCCCACCCGCAGTCACATCATTAAAGAAGACTGGCTTTCTGTCTCCCAGAATCTATCAAATGACAATAGATCCTCAGTTAGCTTGGAGATTTTGTGCTTCTATTTCCCTGTGTATGCTAGGATTGTCTCTGGCTGGAGCTAGCATAGGTCTTGTGTATGTTGCCTCAGTCCTTGAGCTCATGCTGTGTCTGGGCATACCAGTTCCTTTTTGTTACTGACCACTTCTGACTCTTACAATCTTTGTGTTCCCTCTTCTGTAAAGATTCCTGGCCTTGTGGGGAGAGTGTAATAATTTTATTTTACTTTATAAAATGTCTTTAAAGTTTATTCTTATTGCAGTGTGTGCCAAAATTTAATTTCTTTTAAAGGCTAACTAATATATTGTTTTATACATATACTGTCTTCATTTGGACACTTTAGGCTATAGGGAACAACTCTATTATAAATATAGGTGTGCAAATATCTTCAGGCCTTTGCTTTTAATTCAAACACATACATATAGATGAGAGTTTCTGGACAATTTTATAATTCTATTTTTTAAGCTGTAAAAGACACCATGATGACTCACACATTATTGATATTATATTGCTTTCTTCTTGATGCAAGTTTATCATTTCTTTATATTATTTTACTTACTTGTTATTTTTATTTTTTCCATAGTAGAAATCTGAATGTATGCACTAGATGTGACTTGAATGAAGAGAAATGATCAGACAGGTTATTTGTATTATAGGTCTCTCTGACTCATGTGTATTACACATATTGGTTTTTATACTCTCTGATATTTTGATTAAAGAATACTTATGCTCATGGTAAAATCATAACTGAGGTCAATAAAAAAAACCTTTAGGACTGGGCCAGGCACACTTTAAGTCCCAGTGCTTGGGAGGCAAAAGCAGGTGAAGCTCTGAGTTTGAGATTATCTTGTTTTACAAAGAGAGGTCCAGTATAACCAGAGCTACACAAGAAACTCTGTCTCAACAAACAAAAGCAACCAACCAACCAGCCAACCAAACAAAAAAGGTTCAGAGCTGACAACGTGGCTCAGCAGGTAGGGATGCTTGCCACCATGCCTAATGATGTGAGTATATTTCCTGGAACCCACATGGCAGAAGGAGAGAATTGAATCCCACAAGTTTTCCTCTGATCATATCCCGCTTCCCCCAACAAGTTCAGATTTTTGTTGAAGTAAAGCCTATGTAAAATCAGGCAGTTGGCAACAAAATTATAGCCCATGAATTTCTAGAGACATTTTCCTCAAGTATATTCCTAGTGTCTAAAATGTGCTTCCCAGCCTCTACAGCCTTTGAGAGATCTGGCTATATAAAATATTAGAATCATTCAACTTTATAGCTGTGTTAGTTATGTTACTTGTTACATAATCTACATGAAAAGAATTGATACATGGAAAGGAAGATTTATTTTGTCTCATTGTTTGAGGGGAAGCAGTCCAGTAAGATAGAGAAAAGATGGTGGCTGGGACCAGCTCAGTCTAGTGGGGACAATAGAAGGTTAGAGTGCAGCTTCCGTGTGTATTTACAAGTCAGAACAGAGAGAATCAGACTTGGGGAGAATGGATATAACATCTAGGCCCACAACCCAGTGGCCTCTGTTTGCTAACCAGACCTCACCGTTTAAAGTTTCTATAATTTCCCAAAGCTTTGCCACCTGTTGTGCAACACTTATTCAAACATGAATCTGTGGGGCACATTAGACATTCAAACATAACAGTTTATCCCTGACTCCCATAGGCTCATGACCATCTCACAGTGCAAAATGCATTCTACAATTTGGCCACTGTTCAAAAGTCCAATGTATAAATTCTTTTATGAGACTCAAGGCAAACTTCTAACTCAATCTCATAAAACACTATGAAATAAAAAAAATTAAATTACATTCTTCTAATGTAATTCAATGATATACAATGGTATAAACATCCCCAGTCAAAAGAGGTAGAATGGAGAAATAGCACAGAAAAATGAGGCCAAACTAAAGCTGAAACCCAGAAGGACAAATATCAAACCCTGTAGTTTCATGGTCCAGTATCTGCAAATTGCAGTGGTGTCAGGCTGGGGTTCACCTCAGGCTTGGGATTTCATGTCTTCAATACAGCTGTCCGCAGCATATGTGGCCTCTCTCTTGGTCCAAGTCCACTTGGCATCTCCAGCTTTTTTCACTAGATGTATTGGTGCCTTCACCATCCTGACATCTCCACTGAAACTTAGATTTCATCTTCACGGATTCATACAGCCTACTTGAAAGCTCATGTAGGGAATCACACCCTGCCACACACTTCCTGGCTTCAGTGACTTTCTGAAACCTCCATTCAAGCCTCTGTGACTTTATAACTCTTATATTTTGCATGTTTGAAAAACATGTACCACAAAAATCATGGTCACTTTTTCTGCCACCTAGAGGGTTAGTCCAGTCCCCTTGTGTTACAACTGCAATTGCCATTGTGTGTTTCTGTGGCTGAACCTGGCCAAACATGTCTCTGGGCTGATGTTTTCTATTAAGAAACTCTGGCACTCTTCTTTGATATAAATATGCATTTGTTTATATCTTGGACTCTTAGATGGGTAGAATCTTATTCTCATTATTAATCCCATTGTTATAGTGCAAAATGACCCCATTTCCCCTTCATTGTACTAATAATGTTTATCGATTTCTACCGCTTTTTCTATACCCATATGATATGAAACTTTAAGTGCATTCCAACATTTTTTCTTTCCTTGAAAAAAACCCCATAATTTTCATGTCTTTGCTTTACTTTCTGTTCTCCTTTCTTCTAAACCTTTCAGGGATCACAGGATATGTGAAGTTAATTGCAGCCAGTATCCACACTGCTACAGCTTCAGTATTAGCTGTCTTGAAATGAACAACATTAAGTTTTAATTCAGTCTTATTCAAAATAAAAAGAAAACACACATACATCAGAACATAGCTACATACATACTTTTCTAGAGTACAATCTGAATGTCTCTGAGCCCAGTTCCCATTAAAATCCTTGTTCCCCTTTGGCATCTCCAAACACAGTCTTTTTTGCCTGTCTTTCTATTTGCATGCTGGTGTCATGCATTCTCCCTAGTCAATTAGACTTACAGTCTACCCTCTCTTCTTCCCATCTCTTTATCTCCTCCCCAGCAAGGGCAGGAGGTCTCAAGGTCCCAAGGTGGCTTAGTTCAAGCATGCAACCCGAAGTCTGGTGAATGTTGGCTTGGGGGTTTCAGGATAATGCCTCTGTATGTTTGGGCAGCTATTCCATCAGAGACTTTGTGATCAGAGCAACTGAGTGAGGCTAACAAAAGAGGCAGCTTCCCTTGATACAGGGGGAGGGGCTTGGTCCTACCTCAACTGGATATGCCAGACTATATTGACTCACTCTGAGAGTCCTTACCCATCTGAGGAATGGGTGGGGGGCTGGGGTGGGGGAGACCTGGGGGAGGACTGAGAAGAGGGGAGGGAGGGAGAACAGTTGTGGGTATGTTAAAAAAAATTAATTAAAAAATATTTTAAAAATATGCACTTATTTATTTTATTTTTTTTAAAGAGTGAGGTTCCCCTAAATTTTTTTTTTCCTGAGTGGTTGGTCAGACACATGTTTGAGGAATTTCTGCAAGGCCAAAGTCTGAAGGAGTTTAAGGTTACTGTCAATGAGTTTCAGCAGTGGCCAGCCATGGGCAACGGACCAGATCTATGTTGTTCTTACCAGAAAAATTCTTGTTCAGTTTTTTATTAGTGCTAATGAAACTCACTGTAGTTCAAGGAAATCACATGATGATACTGCAGCTGTTTCACTGAAAGTGCTACTAATTGAACTGCAAATTGTTTATAACCTTTAGCTCTGGGTGTTGGCTTCAAGGAGATAAGTGTCAATGAAAAACAAGAAGTAAATTGGATAGACATGTTTCGTATTTAAAACTGAGAATTTGTAACTGAGAATGTTCCAAATATTTAAGAAGCAATGGCTGGACAAGGTTTAAAAGTTCTTAGAAGGTGGAAGGCTCCTTAGATGTTAGAACTAAAAGCTTAGAGGTTCTTTTGGCCACAGGGAGTTACTCAGATGAGTAATACACATCTTGTGAGTGTACAGCTGCCATAAGTACACCAACTGACAAAAGAGACTTACAGACCCCAAACAGAATTTAGAAATAAAGTCAGACACAGACATTCAAATCAAGTTTATTGGCTTCTTTCACATAATATGATTGGATCACAAGGTAAGTAATAAGTGAAGGTCCCAGAGGGGTTAGTGAAGACTTCCCTTGAACTTCTGTCCACGCACATCTGTCAGACTGTCTCTCTTTAGAAACTTGGTCTCACACCTTTCCCAATATGGTTCATTCACTGTCTTTCTCTGCTGGGAAGACAAGGACAAGGCAGACAGGTGAGAACTCTAAATTATAGCCTTGGAAGCTCGCCAGGGGAAGGGAGGAAATTCCCAAGTTGCTTGTGTGACTGGCCACTGGTGAGTCATCTGTAGCCCGAAGGAAGGCCCTGTGTAGCTTGGCGGGCCCTCAGGAGAGCGCTGCCATTTGGGTTCAGAAGGAGATTAGAAAGACTGTGTGTTTTGTTAATAAACCCAAATATTTTCATCTGAGTGGCTAAAACCAGTACCAAATTTTGATAGTTGAATTACCGTAGTTTGTAAAGATAATGATGTATTTTATAAGACTACATGTTAGAGAGTATGTGCAGGGTTTGCCTTCCCCCTACCCCAAATAATTATCAAGAATGTTAGGATTTATGGCTAATTTTTCTTTGTTTTAATATGCTTGTAATACTTGAATTTTTTGGAAAAGATCTTACTTCAATAATGTAAGGGTTTTTGTTTGTCCATTTGTTTGTTTTTTCTGTGTAGGAGAAAAAAAATCTAGTCAGTATTTTTATTTTTTTTCTAAGTTGGTCTATATAAGTAACTATATGAATGTCATTTTCTCTGTACAGTCTTCCACACACCCACCAAAAACAATATTTAGAGACAAGTGAAAATTGGGACTATAAGTTAAAACCTGCAATAAACAAAAATATTTCTTTGAGCATAGTGCTGTCCACCAATCATTGACCTTTTGGTGCAGTTTTGCTTATTTGGCTTTAAGGAGAATCATGGCCCAGAATTTTGTTTTCATCCCTTCTCTCTCAATATATGGTCAGCAATTATAATGATAAATTCTATATTGCTTTGTTCTTATTGGTTCAGTTTTACTAGATATTATCATGTATTTTCTGAGACATTTTAATGATTCATCCATAATTTACAATCAATTATACAATTAGGTTTAAAGTAATCTGTTAAAACCTAGCTGGATGTAAAATGAAATTATCTTGAATATTAAACATATAAATATATATACAAGTGCGCGCGCGTGTGCGCGTGCGCGCGCACACACACACACACACACACACACACACACACACACACACACATGGTGGTGGCATACTAAGTGCTCAGAGCACTTTCAATATTCTGCATTCTTCTTGCTGCAGTAGGGTCACCAGGCTGCCTTCACATCTATAATCACTTAGTTTCCTTCAGTGATGTGATAGGAATATGTTTTCTGTTGTTATAGCTATTCTGTTGGTTGCCATTTTCAATGCCTTTCTCCTGGGAGACTTAATCATGACTCCACAGTCTTTAAGCTAAAGAAAAATTTCATTAATTATTGAACCATTGCACAGCAGAAGTCTTTACATTTTTTTTTAAACTAATCTTCAGGTCAGTACCTTTATGTGAAGCCTCTATTCTTAGTGGATACATTATTTTTTTAAGAATTATTTTTAAATTCTTATGAGAACCAAATTTCTCCTTTCAATTTTCTTAGGATCATCCCAGATGTCTGAATGTGAATACCTCTCCTGTTGTCATTGTGAATCTTGCTGTAGTTTTACATGGAGAAGGATCTTTAGACTTTTCCTGTGAAGTTTGTCAAGGAGAAGATGGAGGAGCATCACAAAATGATTGTGTATGGGGTCTTTTTTTCCCCACTAGAACCGTAGGCTGCCTCTGGAAGAAGTGGCCTGCAACCGAGGAAGGGTAAAGGTACTGCTTGCTAGTTTCCCAGCCTTCCCTTTACCTGGAGACAATCAGACTCAGCTAGGAATCAAGTCAAACCAGGAGTTTATTTACTGAAGGGTAGCAGGCACTATTAAAGTATAAGACCACAAGAGCAGAGGGGAGGTTCCCTTTCCTAGACCAATCATCAGAAAGGTCACTCAACCTTGAGTTTAATAGTGTCCACCAGGGGATCACATGCCTGTGTCATCTTGCCTGATTCTAGGGGCCAATTCTCTTTTCTTATAAACAACTTGGTTTCCTCCTGTCTCATTTCCTTTTAGTGCCATCTTGACAGACAGGAGACCTCTACAATTGTGAACACAAGAGGGTGCAAGCCTGGGAAGGGGGGGACCCTGTAGTGGGATTATGGTATGTTGTAAATATTTGTCCTGCCTACTAGTCTAATAAAAACGCTGATTGGCTGAAGGCAGACAGGAAGTGTGGGTGGAGCTACCAGACTGGGAAAATCTCAGAGCAGAGCATACATGCCACACAGATGCCAGGCAGAGCCAATGCTGACTAAAAGACACCAGAGAGAGACATCACAGACAGACGCAGAAGAAAGAAGCTGAAATGCTACTCTAAGAAAATGGCTCAGAGGTTAAGAGCACTGGCTATTCTTCCAGAGGTCCTGAGTTCAATTCCCAGTAACCACATGGTGGCTCACAACCATCTATGTTGACATCTGGCACCTTCTTCTATACACTGTATACATAATAAATAAATATTTTAAAAAACTCATAGAATCACATGTGTGGGCAAGGATATGAAAAAATGACTACTTGTGCACTGGTGGAAATGAGAAATGATACAGAATTTATTAAAAAAAAAAAAGGTACTGAGCTTCATGGCCAAACAGGATAAGAAAGATGGGCTAGTTTAAGACTAAAGAGCTAGCAAGTTATATGCCTGGGCTGTAGGTCCATCAGTGTAAAAATCATACAAGCATTTGTGTGATTATCTGAGGCTTAGCAGGGCAGAGAGTGGATCCAAACCTCTGGGCTAGACAGAAAAGTCTGGCCCAGAAGTCTATTATAACAGGACGCCTAATGTGGGTAGTGGTTCCTGGAATGGATGCTGGTATCTTGACAGAGGATCAGATAGAGTGAACAGTAGCCATGTGGAAGAAGAGCTCCCAAACATTGCCAGGACGATGCTAAGTTTCCTATAAAATCGGTGCCCACAAATTTATTTGTGCAGTAAAAATTAAAATATTTTATCTTTGATGCAAAGTTTCAGGATCCCAAATTTTCTCCTTATTCACCTTTAAACTGAAGGTCTCTTCAATATCTTCTCTCAATATTCCCCTAGGTACTAGGCTAGAAGGAGAGTTACTATGCCTATCTACTTCATTGCCATGGAGGATGGTGACACAGACATGCTTATGCTCACAGATACACTCCTGGGGCAATTTGTTGAAGAAGAAGAAGAAGAAGAAGAAGAAGAAGAAGAAGAAGAAGAAGAAGAAGAAGAAGAAGAAGAAGAAGAAGAACTTTGGGAAATTTCCAGGATAGGAGAGAGGTGCTGTTCTCAGCACCTAGATTTCTTTTAATGGTACAGTTTCTTTCTGCCCATGATGAGTCTGCTGGCTAGTTTTTATGTCAACTTGACACAAGCTAGAGTCATCTGGGAAAAAGGAACATTAATTGAGAAAAATGACTAAAGGAATGGCCTGCAGGTGACTCTGCAGGGAATTTTCTTGATTGACAATTGATGTGGGAGGGCCCAGCTTACTGTGGGTGGTGCTGCCTCTAGCAGGTGGTTCTGGGTGGTATAAGAAAGCAGGCTGAGCAAAGCATGTGGGAGAAAGCAAGCAGGCAGAACTCTTCCAGGGCCTCTCCACCAGCTATTGTGTCCAGGTTCCTGCCCTGTTTGAGTTCTTGGTCTGATTTCCCTTGGTGAGACACTATTTTTGTGGAAATGGAAGCTGAAATAAACTCTTTCTTTTCTGAGTTGGTCATGGTGTTTAATAACAGTGATAGAAACTCCAAGTGAGGAGGAGTTCTTCAGTGAGGAACCCCATGTGTTAGGAACTGAAAATCCGTTATTTCCTTAGTTTATTCACAGTCTGTATTTAGGCTCTAGATTTTAAAATTTTATTTTATTTGTATGTCTGTGTGTGTCTGTATGTGTGGAGGCCTGTGAGTCTGATCCTCAGCATGGTTCTGGGACCAGAAGTTTGACCCTCTGGAAGAACATCAAGCCATTGTAACTGCTGAACCCCCTCTCCAGGCTCTGTTCCTTAATTAGTACTATATTAGAAGGCACATTTTTGAGTTGTGAAACTGAACACTATAGCAAATGAACAGCAATAATAGCTTTGAGAATTGCTATCAGAGGGTTTCTATCACCTTTCAGTTGCCCTGTCCTGTTCTTTGCCGATGCCCTTGTTCCGGCCTTTGGTTACATAAATGAACTCATTACCAAAGATGGGACTTCAAAATTCTCTGGCTAAGAAGAATCAGATTGTCTTATTTTTAGAGAACTGAAAACAATGGCTATTCTAGGAAATGATTACTAATGACAAACATGGTTTATTCAATGACTGGCATCATGATTTTCATACAATTATGCAAAAAATAATACATCTACTCTAGGGCAGCTATATGTGGTGATTTATTTTATATTTCTTTTGATAAGCTATACTAAGTGGCCCTAACTACATAGAAATATAAGCTAAGATACAGGGAACTATGGGACTATCTACCTTGGTCGCATGGACACGGACCTCTCTGACAGTTTTCATGATACTAGATGCTCACCCAAAGCAGTATAAGTGAACTATGTTATGGAGAAAAGATCTTAAATAGGAACTCTGGAAAGCAGTGCTTTCAGATGGGCTTTCTGAGGGCAGTACTTGCAGCAGGGTTTCACTAGCCAAGGCAACCAGGTTGTCCTTCCTTACATTTGACTTCCAGAGCAGCACTCAAGGCACTTCAGAAACCTCTCTCACAGCTTCTTTGGGTGCTTGTGAAACACTCAGTGAGCCTCAGACACTAGTTATGGTGATATATTTTATATTTATTAAAATCAGTCTGGAATAGCAGAGAACAGATCTACCCACAGTCAAGCCAGGAGGCTCAGAGTGGTAACTCAGGCCTTTAATCCCAGCAGGGGAAAGAGAAGTGGTGGCCTACACCTTTAATTCCATAACTCCAGAGACAGAGATCTTTCTGTGTTTCTGCAAGTTCAAGGCCTAACTACCGACAGTAGTAGCTCAAACCTTTAATCTTAACTCTAGAATATGATGCAGAATTGAATCCGGAAGTGAAACAACTGGGCAAGGAAAATATTTAAGGAGATGTAGGCAGAGGGTGTGGTATTCTTTGGAAGCCATGAGGAGCCAGGCTGAGGACTCTTGAAGATAGCTTTTACCTTGAGGAGTTGGATAGGTGAGAATTGACTGTGGTCTGCTTCCTCTCTCTGGTATTCCAGCCTTTTCCCAAATATTTGGCTTTGAGTTTTTATTTAATAACAACTAGAATTTGTGTTTCAAGCAGTCCTGTCTGCCATCTCTCCACCTTCTTCAGGTCTACTGGCTCTTGCTTCCATCTTGGCTAGCACCTACCTTCTGTGGCCATCAGTCTGAAGATGCTTCTCATTCCCAATCAGGATGATGGGCACATGGAGACAGAGGTACTTGACTTTGGGAAACATTTTCCCCCTGGGATGAGTATATAAATTATCAGGATGTGGGTGGAGAAATACATCAATCAACACCAGTGTCAGGGGCAGAGAAGTAAATCAGGCCATCATGGACTTCTTGTCCATCTGTGATCCACAACATCAGCTCTACTTGCTTTCTATCCACTTAGAGACCACCACATTGTTCTCAAACCATGAGCGCATACACATTAGGTCTGGTCCTTTCTGAGATGATGAGCAAGCATCGCTCCGAAGCTTCATTGAATCACTACTTTCTTCTGGAAAGACTACTGCTTACAAATGTTCTACACGGTAAAGGTTTGGACCAGAAGTATAGGAGTGTACTTTAAACTTCAATGAATAAAAGCACACACAATGACTCTGAATTTCATCTCTGCACTGAAGTTGCCTGTTTGCCAGTCACAAGTTTGGTGAAGATGACTCACAGCTTAAGAGAAAAGTGAGGAACAGTGAAATGGTTCAGTTGTTAAGAGCACTTGCTGTTCTTCCAGAGGACCCTGATTCAGTTCTCAGCAAACACACAGTGGTTCACAACCATTTGTAAATCCAGTCTTGGGATATCTGACACCCTCTCCTGAGTTCTGGATATACCAGCCATGCATGTGGTACATATACATAAATGTATCATACAATACAATCAATAAATCTAACTTGAAAAAGACGAGACTGAACTGGTAAGAGGAGTGACAAAAGATGATGGATTCAGCAGGAGAAGGTGACTTCAGTCCTCTCATTGCTCTGTGTGGCAGGGGTAGGTGTGGGTAGAGGTTCCAAGGAGAGAGGGCTGGCATCTGTCCTGCACTGAATTGATCTGACAATGTCCTTAACTATCACCTGCCACAGTTCTGTAAGCACCAGAGAACAAATCAACATTTGCAAAGCACATTAGTTGATTTTTTTAGTACCTTTAAAAAAATGTAAATTATTAAAACTGAGTGAATTGTATAGAGGAACCTGAGCTTGATATGGTCTTCTCAAAAATGAATCACTGTAGGGCGCGGTTTGCCTTTGCACAACTTGCCGGAACATTCTATTGCTGCTTATGCTAATTAGGCATCGAGTAGTGACCAATCCGATGTGCTTATGCTAATTAGGCATCGAGAAAGGACCTATCTGATGCGATCCTCAAATATGTTAATGAGCCATTATTTTGGGCCAATCACCAGCCATATGTTAATGAGTACTACTTTGAACCAATCACCAGCCATATGTTAATGAGGCATTGTGATGGGCACCAATCACGCGCCAGGCTTCCCTATTATAAGCAGGCTGAATCTCAGGCTCGGGGTCTTCTTTCCATCATTTCACAACTGAGCTGTACTCCAATAAAGTGTGATCCGAGAAGAATCGTGCGTGTGGTGACTCGTCGTTCTGCAGGCCAGAAGCGGCTCGCCACAAATCACCCTTTCCCCTATGCTCATAGAAATGCTCAATTGAAATAAAAAGTATCTTTCTCCTTCTAATCTCCTTATGTAAGAGCATCATGTGATGGTTGAGATTGAAACCTCAGAAAGCCAGCAATATGATCCTGCCCACTTCTTGGTGACTGCATTGGGAAGATTATTCTATGTTCTCACCCAGAGAACAAAGTTTATGCTAGTTTAATGTGGCTTGCCTCTTTAAACCACAAGAAGAGACAGTTTCCCACCACTACTATTGGATATTTCTTCTTTGAATTCATTGAGACCCAGGGCCTTCATCATAGAGAGGACTTTTCCAGGCAAACCTGTCATGTTCTCCTCTGTGTTTCATGGTCCCAGCTGGCTGCTCAACACTAATCTGATTTATGTGCACATTTCCCTTGGTTCAACAAAATAAGCGGGCTGAAAGCCTGGTCACCATTCAAATAGAGTAAAACACACCTTCAACTATTGCCCATTTTTCTTTTTATTTATTTATTTGTTTATTATTTATTTATTTTCAAAGAAGTCACACTTTCTATCCTTGTATATCCTTAGTCAAGGCCCCTTCCCCCTCCCGCCACATCAGGAGCTTTGAATCAGCTTCTCAGAGTTGAAAAAAGTTTGAATAGATAGCCACACATGTTTAGATGGTGGAGAAAAAAAAAACTTTAACATGAATTAACTCAGAAAATGTAAAAGCAATGTGGGGTTGGGACCAAGCCACAAACCTCACTCACAAAGATTAAAACTGAATTTATGAAAAACCCAAACAGATGGTAAATATAAATAGTAAATGACAAAAGAGTTCCAGATATAAAAAAAAAATGACGGCAAAACTTAAATCAAAGGGTTGATTGAAGTTAAACATTCTGAACTGAATTGCTCCCTCCACAGTTTGAAGGTTGAAGCTCTAATCCCCAGCACCTCAGGGCAGAACTGTATTTGGACAGAGGCTTTTAAAGAGTTACAGAGATTAAGCCCTCCTTGGCTTATCTCCATTCAGTTTGGAAAGTTCATTGGAGTCACCCATTCCCAGGTCGTGTTTGAGCAGTCATGTTAGTGAGACTTTATGAGTATAGCTTCTGATATCACAAGAAGATATCTCATGGCAAACACCCTGATCCTCTGGCTGTTACAGTCTCTCCACCCTTCGACAAACGTTATACAAAGAACTATGTGCAACTGTGGAAAGCTGAGAGTGGGCCAGATGGCCTTTTCCAAGGAAGAACATACCAATTGATGTTCTGTGCAAAACCACACAGCCCTGAAAACATATATACAGACTGAACAGGTTATATTTAAGAATATGTTTATATATACATAAACAGACATGCATGCAATAACAATTAATGAGAACAGAGACCATGAATTTAAAGGAGAGTAGGAGGGAGTATATGAGAGGGCTTTCAGAAAGAAAAGGGAGAGAAACGTGATTAAATTATAATTATAATTTAAAAAAAGAAAAATAAGAATCATCTATGTTAAACTATGGCTCTTCTAGTGGGCTTCAAGCCATTCTGACTAGTAGCCACATAAGAAAAGGGAATTAGACTAAACTCAGGGATGCCAGAGACTATGTGAAGGGATGAGTATGTGATAACGTGCTAAAATTGTGGCCCCGACAGCTGAACGGAGGTCTCAGAAGAAACTGTGCTGATACCTTGGTGTTAGACTGGAAACTTCCAGAACACAAAGAAAGTAAGATTCTGTGGTTTAAGCCACTCATATCTTGGCAGTTTATATGCTACCATAAGTACAATAGATTTTCAGAAAATGAACAATAGCGAGAAGCAATGAATCAAATAAAATGAAGACACAGGAAAGGGAAGAAAATGAAGTTCATGTGGACTGAAATCCCATTACAGGGAAGTAGACAAAGGAAACAAGAAAAGAAAAAGAAACCACTATTAAGACATATGTAGTTCAACAACAGAGTCTCTCTGCCCAAATAATATTGGCATGTGCTTTCAGAACTCAGGGAATAAAGAATAGCGCTCTCTCTTTTTAATGCTAATTATCTAATTTTAAAACTCAACCACACCCTCCTTTTCCTCCTCTTCTCCTGTCTTCCCCTCACCCCTATATTTGGCCCAGAAAGTGGCCAGCCCCCCAGGGGCATCAGCAAATCATAGCTTGTCAAGTGCTGTAAAACCAAGCACATCCCCTGTATTCAAGGTGGGCAAGGCAATCTAGCATGAGCAACAAGTTACCAAGAGCCAGCCAAAGTACCAGGGCCAGGCCCTGCTCCCATTTCCATGAATCCCACAAATAGACCAAGCTACACAGCTGTCACATATATGCAGAAGGCCTAGGTCGGTCCCATGCAGGCTCCCTGGTTATTGATTCAGACTTTAAGAGTTCCCATGAACCAGGCTAGCTGTTTCTTTTGGGTTTTCCTTCAATGCCCTTACCCTCCTGGTTCCTACAATATACCCTCTATCTCCTCAGCAGAATTCTCAGAGCTCAGCCCAGTGTTTGGTTGTGGGTCTCTGAACCTGCCTCTATCAGACACTGAATGAAGGCTCTCCATGACAACCAGCGTAGGCACCAGTGATGACAACCTGTTCAAGCTATGCATCCAGGGCTGCCAGGAGTCTTAGCTGGGACCATCCTTGCATCTACCAGACTCTGTAAAACCTCTTTCTAGTCTTTCTCAGCACTCTCCTCCTCTGCTCACCTCCAACCTGATCCTTCAAGTTCCCATGCTCATCTACTCCAACTAAAAGATCTGTATTTCCCCTTCTCTGGGAGATCCATGTGCCCCACTTCTTGCTATCCCCCACCATTATCTAATCACTCTAGGTCTATGAATTGTAGCCTGGTTATCCTTTACTTTATAGCTAATATCTACTTATGAATGAGTAAATTCCTTGTTTATCTTTCTGGATCTGGAGAAAAACAGTTCTTAACAATTGTCCAGGAAGAATGAGGAAGAAAAAAATTGAAGTTGGCTGTGAGTAATTGTAGATGAGTAATTGTAAGTTTATTATTAATCCATATTATTCCCATTGTAGTACATTTTTCTAATAACACAATGATGAGTCTTTCTATGTCTAACCAAACTATTAAACATCATGATCCTTAGGTGTGGTACCTCCTGCTTTGGTGCCCAGTAAGCTAAGGAGAATGGGTAGATGGACTAAATGTGTACTATAACAGCAGATTTAGCTGTCTCTGAAGATTCACACTACTGCACTGATGCTTGGATAACAGGATTTTCTCCCAATCAACAGACAAAAAAAAGACTTTTAGTGAATATAAAAGTGAAGAAGACATAGTCCTGTTATTTGGGAAAGGATGAAGGCTAGTGAAGTCATGGTTATTGAAGGAGAATCTACAATCACTTCATTAAACCACTTTACTAAACCAGCATGTAAAAACAATATGTAAACATTGTTCTTACACCCACAGATAAGTGTAGTTTTTATCCCTCATCAAGGAAACTTCTCTTTGCAACAATGACCACTACAGAAAGCTACAACCAGTTTAAATGCAGAGCTGTGGAGCCCAGTTCCAATGGCTACATCAACAAAATATGCTCACACCTAAGGCTCAGGGAACATTGTGAAGCAGAGGGATAGAAAGACTGTAAAAGTCAGAGGGCTCTAAAAAGGGAATTCTCAGCAGAGGAACTACGAATGGCTGAAAGGCACCTGAAAAAGTGCTCTTCATCTTTAGCCATCAGAGAAATGCAAATCAAAACAACTTTGAGATACCACCTAACACCTGTTAGATTGGCTAAGATAAAAGGC